>SNQJ01S0059612.1:11743-54839 GCA_010110895.2 Picea sitchensis | reverse complement strand
TGAAGTGCGCCAATATACTTCATTAAAGTTTCATAAGAATCCAAAGGAATGTTCAATGCAAGAGATTTCTTCCTAAATTCTTCTATGAAAAATTGTATAGTTTGACCTTTACTTTTCCTTAATGTTTTCCATTCCATCATTGATTTATGTAAATACCCTAATGGATATAACTTCTTCCTTATCTCTGATTTAAATTATGACCATGAGGAAATAATATTACCACACTTTTGTCCTGAAGCTTTCTCTCCCACCATACAAGAGCGGTGCCTTCCAACAGAAGAGAATCCAATTGCACTTTAACTTCCTCTTCATCAATATGCTAAACACAAAAATATACTTCAACCTATCAGATCCAATTGTCTAGCTTTTCAGGATTAACATCCCCATTAAACATAGGTAAAGAAAATTTTACATCAAGATTTAATAACAGTTTCTTAAAAGAGGATTTATGGCTAGAATGATGAGAATGCTTAGAGGAAGAAGAAATAGAACTTGAAGGTGAAGATGGAGGCTCAAGAGGATCCCCTCCAACTCCCTGATTCACTGAAGCATTTTCATCTAGTGGTGCTTCCTTTTTCTTCCTTTATTTTGCCATTCTCTTCTCGTAATCTCCATACATTTTCTCGACCATGTCTGACATGCGATAGAAGACCGTGTGAAAGTTTTTCTCCTGTTCATCACACTTGTCCTCTTCTGCCATTTTCTTCCTTCGGGATTGTTGGCAGCCAATTCACATTTTTATACTGTCCTTATAAGCTGCCTACACCAGTGTTTTGCACACCTTATTTTTCGTCGCAATTCTATAATAAAACGACACTTTTATTTTTGCGCTATTTACACACTTACCTTTCTTCTTGTTTTCACGACTGCAAGCGTGAAAACTTGGTTTTCAAAGTCGCATTAAAATCGTCACTGAATTGTCATTATCATTCTTGTCGATATGCCCATTGCATTTACATTTTACTTATCATTATGCATTTGGCAAGACCTCTTGATCTGTATTCATTTGACATTCTTTGATTGATTATACAAGTTTCATTTCGTGAGTAATTGAGTTTGTGATGCATTGGTGATTGAATTTACATGTTCTTTGATTAATCTACTTGATCATTGGTTACATAAAAGAATTGGTGTTATGATTAAACTCTTGGTATGAATCGTTCTATACAATGCATGTCACATAGTCAAACCCTTGGTGCGATTTTGATCTATTGCTCTGGTTTTAAAAACTATGGTATAACTATGATTTGCACGAATGATTAATCCACTTACCAAAGGTTTCGATTGATTGATTGAAGTGGCATGTTGGTAACACATATGCATTGTGATTTGAATGAGTTGTAAGCACCGGTGGTTGTACCATGGTAATGACTATTTTGCATGGCAGAAATAGCTCCACCACCTTCGCACGATGTCATTAATGTTTACCCTTATCCCTGTTCATCCTTGCTAGTTTCAGGTAAGCCCTGTGAGCATTCTGCTCCTGCATATGCCACGTTCAAACCCTGGCTCATTCTCATCGCTCATCGTGTGCTCCTGTCTATGGAACCATTGGTGCAAATTGAGCCGAATGGTAGTCAAGCCCTGCTACTGTTCGATAACGCCCGAAAGGATTTAGAGGATAATGGTTGGGTCACGTTTGTACAGAGGTTCGAGGGTTTCAATTTGTTTGTAGCGCAACAATTCGCCCTTACCTTTGATGGATGTAGGGCCAAAATAGGTGACATTCAGCTTGAAATCAACGAAGAGTTTATTAGCTCTGCCACAGGATTAGCAGCCATGGGCCAGCGATGGTTTAAAAAATCTAAAGTTGATGAGGTGCCATGGCCATTACTGTTCGTCTCACGAAAGGTTACATCCTGTGACAGAGGTATGCCCATTTCCATGCTTAAACCTAGGTGGCATGACCTTTTGATAATGGTTAAACAATTTGTGACCTGTGAGGGTCGGTATGGATTGGTTTTTCTTTATCACCTTCGACTGTTAATGAATTTCATTGGTTATCCATTGAACATGCCATTTTATTTCCAGCATAGTCTTTATAAAATGGCTAAGAGGTTTAAACAAGAGAAGGCCGATAGTATCTTGTTCCACCACGGCCTGATTAGACTCATCGTTGTTCATCACTTAAACCTCCACGGTGATAGTTGGCAAGCTTTTCTCTCTCAAAATGGTTTTGTTGATTCAGACTCTGTCCAAATCGATAAGTCTGTGGTTAGTGAGACTAAGGTCAGGCCACCTGTGCCCTTTCATTCCCTTCTACCTTCTCCCAAACCCTCGATCAACCCTGATATTGACCTACTTGACGTTATAACAGACAAGGTTGAGGCTGTAAAAAAGCCTGCGAGCAAGAAGGTCGAGGGTAACCCTACTGTCGATGGCAAAGGTAAAAAGAATGCTCGACTTATATCGAGACTTGCCAAAAATAAATCTAAACCTAGTGTTGATCAAAAGCCCATAGTCCTCAGTGAAGACTCAGACTCTGATATCGAGCGCTTCCTGGCTAGTGAGTACCCTTATTCCCAAGGTCTGTGCTCCGAGCCACCCTATGATTTCGTTTCTAATTTTCCCCCGTGCTTAAAGAATAATCCTAGCTACCCAGGGATCAAGCTACCTAATGAAACCCTCAGTGATCTGAACAAACCCTCGACTCTCGTTTCAAAGCTGGAGCAGACAACATGTGTTCAATGTAATGTGTGGCTTGAACGCTACTATGCTGATGTTCCCTTATTACAATCGAAGATAAAGTCTTTGGAAAACCAAGTCACAATGCTTTCAAGAGAAAGGGACAAGCTTCAAGCTAATGACAAGAAGCAGAAAACCACTGGTTCAATCGTGTTTAGGAATGTTGAATTGGCTACAGCCTTCGTCAATTCCAAACTGTCATAATCAAAGCCATTTCATCTGGTCCAGGGATGATTTTCAATTTTAAATTTCGTTTCAGGAGTGGATTGAATTAATGTATAATGGAGTTTTTATTTCGGTTAATTCTGTTCATGATTCTGTTATAGTTTCATTTTAAAATTAAAAATAGTTACGATTTGTTTATGCGATTTGTTGTGCCCAGTTTAGTACAAACAATTCATTGATTTTGATTCGGTTTTGTTTGTTTGTAAATCAATTATGTTTGATAGTTGATTTAGTATGATTTTAATTAGTTTTGTGTGCTCCTGATAACTCAAAACAACTCTGTTCTGTATTGAATTAGTATTCCCGATTGGATTTTAAATTATCTTCGACCTATGCGAAAGATCTCTTGCTATAATCGTGGACTTGTGTTGATTCATAATGGCTCTAACAAACACAAACTTTTTTGATTCGTTTTGGTCTGATTGGTGCATGTTTTGAGTTAGCACGATTGCCTGTTTTGAGTTAGATTGATATCGAAAGTGGATTTAATGCTGCTCTTTTGGTTTTGATTTTATCTCTGTTGAATTCGGATGAGAAAATTCGGCTAATAGTTCGTTGTGAAATGAATGCAAGTGACAATTTTGTGGACTGTCAATTGATTGTGTTTGCCCCAATTGGCAATAACAAACATTTCAAAAATTCCCCATGCCCTGTCATCAACCGATTAATCCTATTACGATTTCGTTTGTGATAATTCACATAATAGTTTTGATTTGATTCGCTAATGGCATGGATCGTTTGTTTATGTTAATACAGTTATATCAATTTGAAAATGATCTTGTTGCTTTCATATGGATTCGATCGTGTGTTCTTTTAATAGATGAAGCATCATAAATGATTGCCTATGATTTGTTTAACTGTATCGATTTCAATTTGACATGAAAACGATTTCAATACTGTTTGATACGATTTTGTATACCCAAATTGGTAATGAATTAAACAGATCGTACCCATCTCTGTTATCATTTGGTTGAATACGATCTAGTAAGTGTTGATTTGAATGATGCTTTTAGAAACCAAATATTGGTTTGATAGTTTGGATTTTTTGTTTTTTTTAAGTTCAAATTAGATTTTAAAACGATTCTGTGTTGGATTTAGACCAGCTACAGAATCACATGATTCTGTAGCTCGTCTTTAGAATTAGATTTTTATCAATTTCATCAACAAAATATCATATTAACTTGTCCATTTTTGTCCTCTTTCAGGTATATTCGAATTGCAATAATCAATTGGGCATGCTGTGGCAGTCTAGGAGATATTTGTGTGATGTAGTTTTTATTTTTAAGTTGTTAGTTTAAGTTAGAGATAGAAACTTGGGATATTTTCCCAGATTTGTGTAAACAGTTTTGATAACTTCCACAGGGATGTTTTACCCTGTGGAATGCCTTTAAATACTTTTCATTTTGTAATAAGCTCATCATCATCCTCACTGTGGGAGAACCAGACTATGGATTTATAACTCAAACTGAGACGAAAGTTGATGTTTTGTAACAACTTTTGCTTTCAATATATCAATCTTTTGTTTCCAGTTTTGCATATCAGTTTGCAGTTGATAAGAGACTACTTTAGCTATCGTAATATATTGCAGGACGATGTGATTTGATTAATATGCTATCCATATCTGATCTCTTTCATTATTTAAGAGCACAACAATTATCTTGTTTCAGTTAATGAATGACATATTTTTCTTCTTTGTTAATTGAATCATTCTGTATAGATCTTTGCATGCAGATTTATCTAACTGTGAAGATTTATAAATCATAAGATTGTTGTGAAATTTTTATGTTTTGTGTGTCCTGTAAATATATTTGAAGAGCACAGTTGCTTCTAGTTTACGAGAAGCTCTTGGAGAATCCGGTGCGGGTTTCCTCCATCCGATCAGCTAAGACAATCATCGCATACACAGGACAAACCTGAAGCATTACTTCAGGTCAGTTTGTTATTCAGTATTTAATAGTTAATTAGTTAGTATAATATAAGTAGCTTAGATAAATATATTAGTTTGGATTTGTAATTAGAGTAATTAGTTTAGTTGTTTAGTTTAGATAGTTTTCAGTATATTTCTTTTTCGTAAAATCATAAAAAATCAAAAAACAATAGCTCTCACTGTCTTAGGACAGATTACCAATGAGTTTTGCAGGTTTTCATTCAAATCTGTCATTTGTAATTATTGTACATTTGTGAATAAGATTTATTTCTGTTAGTAGTTAAATGTTTAAATTCATAGAGTTATTATAGTATTAGATAGTGGATTGTATATATAATAGTTAGATTAGTTTATTAGTTTGTCTTAATAGTTAGTTTTAGTTAGATTAGTTAGTTTAGAGTAGTTTTCTTTTGTTTTCTTAGGACTTAGATCGGCTAACGGAGCCGCTAAACCGGTCAGGGTGGTTCATTCCAAACGGCTTGGGTTATTTAGACAACCTCGGACCGGTTCCACTCTTCCAGTTGACGGAAGGTCAATTTAACCCGTCAACAAATGGCGCTAGAAGGAGGGCTTGAAATTAATTAATGGCACGAGGCGGTCGTAAGACTCCTCCACCACCTAATCACTCACCTATAGTGACAAGAAGTCATTTGAACGATAAAATTTCCCCTCAAACAATAACCACATCAAACAACAATCCACCGATCACAGTTGAATTAGCAACCCCAAATCCTACAGGTGGTGACGTACAATAGATTGTACGCCAATCTCTCTTAAGAACACATTGTGCCTTCACCCGTTTAAGGCAACCAAATCAGCCTTTGGACCAACCTTTAGACTTCTTTGATATCAGAGAACAACTTGGAGGCACTAACCTCACCTTGAACCCTATAGATCCAATTGTCACTCCTGCTGCAGGAGGAGCTGGTGTACTTCCCTCACCACCTCCATCATCACCTTCTTTTTCGGGAGAAGACTCATCTGACGAAGGCAGTTCCCCTTCACAGCCTTCCACACCCACTACACCAATGGCCAATCAAAACAACCCTTTTAGACCTTGGCTCGACCAGGATGCAGTAGCTGTACCTGGGGCGCAACACCCCTTACCCAAACATCCGGAGAAGTGGCTTCCCAAGTTCGACCCTGACTCTAAACAAGTCGCCGAAGATCACATTAAAAAGTTTATGTTAGCCATAAGACTCAGCAATGTCGAGCATGAAGACGTAGTCTGTAGGTTGTTCCCTTACACTTTCGAGGGCAATGCATCTACATGGTACTTTGCCCAGCAACCCCATACCATCGTGTCCTGGGAAAAGTTTGAATCTTGCTTTTTGGAAAAGTTCGGAGACGATAAGACTCCAGAAGTTCTAGTTATGGAGATTTCTAGCTTAAAAATGAACCCAAAATAGAAAATTAAAGACTTTAATCAAAGATTCTTAACACTTAAGAACCGAATCCCCACAGATTCCATGCCTGCCGAGAATCTAATTATAGCATACTACACTAAAGCTTTGCATCAAAGTATAGCTATTTGGGTTAAACGATCTAACAAAGCCACATTGTTAGAGGCCTTCGAAGAGGCCAGCCAGATTGAAAAATACATACTTAGTTTAAAAGACACTACTAGCAACGAAACATAAACTAGCTCTTCTTCCAAAAAGAAGATCAAGATTCTCCCTAGACCTACTCAAAGTAAAACACAACCTGAAAGCTCTGATTTAGAAAACTTAACTAAAGTTGTCCAAAAACTGTCAAACCAAGTCATAGACTTGAAAAGGACGACTGAAGAAGCTTCTTCGAGCAAAGGGCCTTACAAACCCCCGTTCAGGAAGTCTTTTCCCCCCAACCGACCTAATCCTACTACTGAGGGCCTTAATCTAGAAAGCCTGCAATATGCCTTACAAACAATTCTAGAAGCCCAGGATAACTTGATGCCTCCTGAGATTCCTGAGGAGGTTGTTGAGAAAGAGACAGTTCAACAAGAAGAGTCTTCTCCAAACATTTTTGGACACTTCTCGGATAACATATTTCAAGCTAACTTCGAGACAGTTCACCCCTACAATACTAGGAGTAAGACAACAAACAAACCTTCTTCCGAAAACACTAAGACTTTGCCCCCAAAGCAATCTAAACCAGCTGAGCCTAAAAAGAACCAGGTGAACCCCAACTTAGATTATGATTTAGTTGAAGATCTTAAAAAGTTAAGGGCTAACATTTATGTTTATGAGTTATTAAAATTTCCGTTTCTGCTGCAAAAAATGTTACAGAACATCTTAGAGAATAGCAAAAACGGTAATTCACATGGTAACAAGGTTGTTCAGAACAAAGTTCCTCAGAAGACTTCCACTAAAAATAGCCCTGATCCTCAATATAAAGGAAGCCTTCCTATAAATAATGTAAATAATGTAGATAAAGTAGCTTTAGAAACTGCGAGTAAAAAACCTCAAGTTACCACCCTCAGTACTCGCAAAAATGTACCTCCGTTTTTGTTAACTTTCGAAATCTTTAATAGAAACGTGCACAATTGTATGGTAGACTCAGGAGAGACATCCAATATAATGCCATGGTCTATATGTCATAAGATTAATGCTAAGGTTGAACCATGTACATTAAAAATCATCCAACTTGATCGAACTAATGTCAAAGTTATAGGCGAATTAAGAAACGTCCTTATAAGATTATCGTCTAACCCCAAGGTTCATCAAGTAATTGATATTATCATTGTGGATATTCCAGAAGTGTACGGTATGTTTTTGAGTAGGGACTGGTCGGAGCAATTACATGGCTATTTCGCAACAGATTTGTCTCACCTGTGGCTCCCAGAAAACGACAAGCCCAACAAGATCAAGGTAAATCGTGAACGCTACCTTAAGTTCACAGTCACAGATTTGAATGATCACAACGAACCATTTACACCTTCTGTCGATTCACCCGAAGTACAAGGGATGGATACCTTTTTCAACAATTTCATGGCCGAGGCTTCAGCTATCACCAATCCAGAACAATAGTCCGATATTGTAGCATATGTGTAGCCAACAACTTCTACGCAACGATCTCATGTACCCGATGGAAATCAAATTTGGTCTCTTTATTTTGACGGGTCAAAGTCCAAAGAAGGAGCTAGTGCAAGCTGCGTTATTATAGATCCGACAGGTAACAAAACATTGATTGCATGTAGGTTAGAATTTGAATGTACTAACAATATTGCAGAATATGAGGCTTTGCTGCAAGGTCTCAGAAAAGCTTTAGATATGAAAATTCAAAATTTGACCGTCTTTGGCGACTCTGAAATAGTGGTTAGACAGGTAAGAGATTCTATCCACTGTCTATCTCCGCATCTTAAAAGCTACCAATCTGAGGTATGTAATTTAATGAATAAATTTTCTGCTTTCAATATAAATTCTATTCCTAGATTGAATAACTCTGAAGCAGATCTCTTGGCTAACGTAGCTTCTAAACTCTTTCTTGTAGAAGGCTTGTCCTCAGATGCATTCTCCGTCGAGATGTTGTTCAGGCCATCCGTTCCCAACAACATCACGAACTGGAGAGTATTTGACGACGATCAGCAGATTATTAACTTTCTGCATATGGAAGAAACTTTTCAAGGCGTGGTGATCGACGAATGCACTCACGACGACAATTTGCGTGACTTCATGGTAATACCAGATCCGAGAACTTCTGAATCTTCATCGGACATGGTAAATTCGATCCCTAAATCTGTAGTTAGATTAGAAAAGTTTTATGATCTTCAAGATAAATTCAAAAAATCGGTCAACTGTAAAACTAATAGTTCCTCGTTATCTTATGAAAAAGTAAACTTAGGAACTAATGATAACCCGCAGTGCATTAATCTAGGGGTAAGATGTTTTGAACAAGAAAAAGTTGCATTCATTAATTTTTTCAAAGAATTTAAATATGTCTTTGCATGGATGTATGACGACCTTAAAACTTTCGACCCTAACATCATACAGCATGTCATTCCTATGAAGCCCCAAACCTTACCCTTTCAACAAAAATTGAGAAAAATGCACCCTAAGCTCGAACCGACCATTCAAAAAGAATTGAATAAGCTCCTTAATGCTAAGATAATCTTCCCTGTTAGGAACACTCAATGTGTTTCTAACCTTGTCCCTGTCCGGAAGAAAAGTGGGGAAATCCAACTCTGCATCGATTTCCAGAACCTTAATAGAGCGTCTGACAAAGAAAACTATCCTGTCCCACCCATGGAACAAATACTTCAACAAGTATCTGGTTTTGAGAGGCTATCCTTACTGGATGGTTTCTCAGGGTACAACCAAGTCCTGATGTCTCCTCCAGACCAACTTAAAACTACCTTCCGCACCCCGTGGGGCACCTACGCTTATCGAAAAATGCCCTTTGGATTGATTAATGCTGGTGCCACTTTCCAGAGAGCAATGGACATTGATTTCCGAGGCTTAATCAATAAATCCATCGTAGTTTACCTAGATTATGTCACTGTGTTCTCTAAGAACAAAACCGATCATCTAGCTCATTTACGATCCGTTCTACAACGATGTCGTAAATACGACATTTCCTTGAATCCTAAAAAATCCATCTTTGCAGTAGAACAGGGTAAACTCTTAGGATTTATTGTGTCAAATGAGGGGATGATTATCAACCCCGAAAGGCCTCAAGCCATCGCGAAACTCCCCCCTCCTACATCCAAAAAGTCTATGCAGTCTTTCTTAGGCCAGATTAACTTCGTGAGGAGATTCGTCCCTAGTTTCTCCGAAATGGTCAGACCTTTACAGAACCTAATTAAGAAAGACACACATTATCATTAGGGACCCTCAGAAAATCAAGCTTTTAATGCAATAAAGAAGGATATAATAGATGCTCCTTCTCTCATGAGCCCCAACTTTTCCAAATATTTCACACTCTATACTTTTGCTTCTGACCGCTCCTACGCTGCAGTCCTAACTCAAAAGAACGCCGAAAACAACGAAGTACCCATTGCCTTTATGAGCTCTGCTTTCAAAGGCGCAGAACTAAAGTACCCTACGGTAGATCAGCAAGCCTACGCTGTTTTCAAATCATTCAAGCATTTCTGGTCTTATCTTTTGAAATCAAGGACAAAAGTTATTGTCCCTTACCCAGTCGTCAGGAACCTGTTAGTGCAAAAAGAGTTAGGAGAAAAGAGGGCTAACTGGGTTACTTCTTTACAGAAGTACGACATAGAAATTACCCCAGCTCAGATAGTGAGAGGCCAAGGGTTATGCAAGTTAGTTGTTGATTCAGTCAAAGGACAACAAGAAGAAAACGATCTGTCAAACCTAGGACAACACGATCAAAATGCAATCTATTGTACACAAAACACTGTCAGTCCCTGGTATGAAGATATAAAATTCTGTCTTGAACATGGGTCAGCCCCCCATCACCTGGATCCCACCAAGAGAAGAGAGTTGAGATTAAAGTCTGCCTCCTTTCATTTGGTCAATGGTATCCTGTTTCGTCAAAATTTTGATGGCGTATTGATGCGCTGTCTTGAGAAAGACGAAGCAGAAAAAGTCCTACTAGAGTTGCATGCTAGAGAAGCTGGTGGTCACTTAGGTGGTGACACCACTGCCCATAAGATTTTGAGAGCCGGTTATTACTGGCCCACGCTTTTTAGAGACGCCCATGCCTTATGTCGCAAGTGTATTATTTGTCAAAAAGCGTCAGGGCGGTTACAGAAACTAGCCTTTCCTTTGCAGCCTGTATCAGTAGACTCTCCTTTTCAGCAGTGGGGCCTTGATATCATAGGTCCAATCAACCCCCCATCATCACAACAACATAAGTTCATCATAACAGCCACAGATTACTTTACCCGATGGTCTGAAGTTGTCGTGTTAAGAACTGTCAACACCAGTCAGGTAATTGCCTTTCTCAATTCGAATATTCTAACTCGTTTTGGTATCCCTGACTGTTTAGTGTTCGACAATGCTTCTTACTTTTCCTCTCTTGAGATGAGTGAGTTCGCTTTGGAAAAATGAATTAAGTTGAAGTATTCTGCTAGCTATTACCCCCAGGGCAACGGATTGGCAGAATCAACAAACAAGAACTTGATTAAAATCATCAAGAGAACAGTGGCTGAAAATAACAAAAATTGGCACAATGCATTGTTGAACGCACTGTGGGATGATAGGGTAACACCAAAATCTGCTGTAGGTAACTCCCCCTTTTTTCTCGTTTATGGCAGAGAAGCAATTTTTCCACCTCACATTCTTCTTCCTTCACTACAGTTGTCGCAGAAAATACAAGAAGACGATTGTCCCCCTTTAGAAAACCAAATTAACGCTTTGATGAAGCTAGAAGAGGTAAGAGCTCAAGCTAAACGTAAGTTAGATCAGCATCAACAGATAGTCAAAAGTTGGTTCGATTCTAACTCTGCCTCTGATAAGAACTTCGAAGTAGGTGACCTTGTTTTGAAATGGGACAAACCTTATGAGGGAAAGGGAGAGCACACAAAATTTCAAAACTTATGGCTTGGACCGTTTTTAATTGCTGAGAAGTTGGGTCCTAGTTCTTTCCGATTGCAGAATCTAGAAGGGCAGCCTGACACCTATCCGGTGAATGGCCAAGCCCTGAAAAGATACTTTGCTTGATAACAACCCTTGTATATTATGTACATATTTTGTTTTTGTTTGCTTTTTATTTTGCTTTTGTTTTTGATTTCTCCTTTGAGTTTATCATCTTGTGTTTTGGAAATACACATACCGGTATACTGAGCTATTCAAACAAAGAAAATAGAAAATTCCTTCGCTGAAATAATTGCTAAGAAAATTGTACAAACATTAATTGTATACTTCTGAAATTTACATCTGTGATTGGCAAAAGTTTGTCATTTGAAAGAAGTTAACTGATTTCAATCTCTAATATAAGCTTGTTGAGATCATCCATTATCTCTTTACGCTGTCCCTTTTCCTTAAGGGAATGACTCAAAAGATGTCTCCCTGCCTTAAGATGAAACATCTCTAAATCTTAATAAAGGACACTGCTAAAAAAATTATGATGAGGTCTAAAAAAATATGTTAATAATTTTCAGCGTCACCCCGCTCAACTATATATATTTGAAAAACAGAACAGAATAAATCATTAATAAGAGCTGTGGGAAGTGCTTGTAAACCCGTTGGGATGCTGAACAGGTCTATTGGCAGCAGGTAAATACATGCATGGCGCCAAGACAACTTCGTTGGGGTACTGAACAGGCCCGTTGGCAGCGAAGCAATGTCGGGTATATGAAAAATTGCAAATAAGAAACCTATTAACCATAAAATGTCCTTTATTCTAATCTAGAACTTCTTGGCAGGATACAGATGTCAGAGTGGGTTAAATGGAAACCCTGTCGAGGCTATGGATGCCTGCTGGCAGCAGTGGCTGTGTCAACAGTATTGGTATGATCTAGAATTTCTTGGCAGGATACAGATATTAAAGTGGGTTAAATGGAAACCCCGTCGAGGGTATGGATGTCATCGGCAGCGCGTATCGTGGTTAACAGTATTTTGGAGATTTTATCTTTAATATCGCAACTCGCTTGTCTTGAGACTGTTATCAGCTTTCATCCTTTAAACACTGCTGGAATATTTGGTTAATGATGATGTTTACATGATTTTCTGGTTGTTATCTTTGAGTTAGAATTTTTCTCATTATCCTAATCTGAATTTATTCTTTTGGTAGAGATAACTACTTCCACCAGTGTGTCACCATTGTTGGCAGCCAATTCACATTTTTATACTGTCCTTATAAGCTGCCTACACCAGTGTTTTGCACACCTTATTTTTCGTCGCAATTCTATAATAAAATGACACTTTTATTTTTGTGCTATTTACACACTTACCTTTCTTCTTGTTTTCACGACTACAAGCGTGAAAACTTGGTTTTCAAAGTCGCATTAAAATCGTCACTGAATTGTCATTATCATTCTTGTCGATATGCCCATTGCATTTACATTTTACTTATCATTATGCAATTGTCAAGACCTCTTGATCTGTATTCATTTGACATTCTTTGATTGATTATACAAGTTTCGTTTTGTGAGTAATTGAGTTTGTGATGCATTGGTGATTGAATTTACATGTTCTTTGATTAATCTACTTGATCATTGGTTACATAAAAGCATTGGTGTTATGATTAAACTCTTGGTATGAATCATTCTATACAACGCATGTCACATAGTCAAACCCTTGGTGCGATTTTGATCTATTGCTCTGGTTTTAAAAACTATGGTATAACTATGATTTGCACGAATGATTAATCCACTTACCAAAGGTTTCGATTGATTGATTGAAGTGGCATGTTGGTAACACATATGCGTTGTGATTTGAATGAGTTGTAAGCGCCGACGGTTGTACCATGGTAATGACTATTCTGCATGGCAGAAATAGCTCCACCACCTTCGCACAATGTCATTAATGTTTACCCTTATCCCTGTTCATCCTTGCTAGTTTCGGGTAAGCCCTGTGAGCATTCTGCTCCTGCGTATGCTGCGTTCAAACCCTGTCTCATTCTCATCGCTCATCGTGTGCTCCTGTCTATGGCACCATTGGTGCGAATTGAGCCGAATGGTAGTTAAGCCCTTCTACTGTTCGATAACGCCGCTACTATTCGATAACGCTCGAAAGGATTTAGAGGATAATGGTTGGCTCACGTTTGTACAGAGGTTCTAGGGTTTCAATTTGTTTGTAGTGCAACAATTCGCCCTTACCTTTGATGTATGTAGGGCCAAAATAGGCGACATTCAGCTTGAAATCAGCGAAGAGTTTATCAGCTCTGCCACAGGATTAGCAGCCACGGGCCAACGATGGTTTAAAAACTCTAAAGTCGATGAGGTGCCATGGCCATTACTATTCTTCTCACGAAAGGTTACATCCTGTGACAGAGGTATGCCCATTTCCATGCTTAAACCTAGGTGGCATGACCTTTTGATAATGGTTAAAGAATTTGTGACCTGTGAGGGTCGGTATGGATTGGTTTTTCTTTATCACCTTCGAATGTTAATGAATTTCATTGGTTATCCATTGAACATGCCATTTTATTTCCAGCGTAGTCTTTATAAAATGGCTAAGAGGTTTAAATGAGAGAAGGTCGATAGTATCTTGTTCCACCACGACTTGATCAGACTCATCGTCGTTCATCACTTAAACCTCCACGATGATAGTTGGCAAGCTTTTCTCTCTCGAAATGGTTTTGTTGATTCAGAATCTGTCCAAATTGATAAGTCTATGGTTAGTGAGACTAAGGTCGGGCCACCTGTGCCCTTTCATGCACTTCTACCTTCTCCCAAACCCTCGGTCAGCCCTGATATCGACCTACCCAACGTTATAACATACAAGGTTGAGGCTGTAAAAAAGCCTGCGAGCAAGAACGTCAAGGGTAGCCCTACTGTCGATGGAAAAGGTAAAAAGAATGCTCGACTTATATTGAGACTTGCCTGGAATAAATCTAAACCTAGTGTTGATCAAAAGTCCATAGTCCTCAGTGAAGACTTAGACTCTGATATCGAGCGCTTCCTGGCTAGTGAGTACCCTTATTCCCAAGGTCTGTGCTCCGAGCCACCCTATGATTTCGTTTCTAATTTTCCCCCGTGCTTAAAGAATAATCCTAGCTACCCAGGGATCAAGCTACCTAATGAAACCCTCGGTGATCTGAACAAACCCTCGACTGTCATTTCAAAGCTCGAGCAGACAACATGTGTTCAATGTAATGTGTGGCTTGAGCGCTACAATGCCGATGTTCCGTTATTACAATCGAAGATAAAGTATTTGGAAAACCAAGTCACAATGCTGTCGAGAGAAAGGGACAAGCTTCAAGCTAATGACAAGAAGCAGAAAACCACTGGTTCGATCGTGTTTAGGAATGTTGAATCGGCTACAGCCTTCGTCAATTCCAAACTGTCATAATCGAAGCCATTTCATCTGGTCCAGGGATGATTTTCAATTTTAAATTTTGTTTCAGGAGTGGCTTGAATTAATGTATAATGGAGTTTTGATTTCAATTAATTTTGTTCATGATTCTGTTATAGTTTCATTTTAAAATTAAAAATAGTTTCGATTTGTTGTGCCCAGTTTAGTACAAACAATTCATTGATTTTGATTCGGTTTTGTTTGTTTGTAAATCAATTATGTTTGATAGTTGATTTAGTATGATTTTAATTATTTTTGTTTGCTCCTGATAACTCAAAACAACTCTGTTCTGTATTGAATTAGTATTCCCGATTGGATTTTAAATTATCTTCGACCTATGCGAAAGATCTCTTGCTATAATCGTGGACTTGTGTTGATTCATAACGGCTCTAACAAACACAATATTTTTTGATTCGTTTTGGTCTGATTGATGCATGTTTTGAGTTAGCACGATTACCTGTTTTGAGTTAGATTGATATCGAAAGTGGATTTGATGCTGCTTTTTTGGTTTTGATGTTATCTCTGTTGAATTCGGATGAGAAAATTCGGCTAATAGTTCGTTGTGAAATGAATCCAAGTGACGATTTTGTGGAATGTCAATTGATTGTGTTTGTCCCAATTGGCAATAACAAACATTTCACAAATTCCCCATGCCCTGTCATCAACCAATTAATCCTATTACGATTTCATTTGTGATAATTCACATAACAATTTTGATTTGATTCACTAATGGCATGGATCGTTTGTTTATGTTAATACAGTTATATCATTTGAAAATGATCCTGTTGCTTTCGTATGGATTCGATCGTGTGTTCTGTTAATAGATGAAGCATCATAAACGATTGCCTATGATTTGTTTAACTGTATCGATTTCAATTTGATATGAAAACAATTTCATCACTGTTCGATACGATTTTGTATACTCGAATTGGTAACGAATTAAACAGAGCGTACCCATCTCTGTTATCATTTGGTTGAATGCGATCTAGTAAGTGTTGATTTGAATGA
Organism: Picea sitchensis; assembly: GCA_010110895.2. NCBI lineage: Eukaryota > Viridiplantae > Streptophyta > Pinopsida > Pinales > Pinaceae > Picea > Picea sitchensis. The sequence continues at coordinate 39,092 of SNQJ01S0059612.1, read as the reverse complement.
TGCTTTTAGCAACCAAATATTGGTTTGATAGTTTGGATTTTTTTTTTTAAGTTCAAATTAGATTTTAAAACGATTTTGTGTTGGATTTAGACCAGCTACAGAATCGCAGGATTATGTAGCTAGTCTTTAGAATTAGATTTTTATCAATTTCATCAACAAAATATCATCTTAACTTGTCCATTTTTATCCTCTTTCAGGTATATTCGAATTGCAATAATCAATTGGGCATGATGTGGCAGTCTAGGAGATATTTGTGTGATGTAGTTTTTATTTTTAAGTTGTTAGTTTAAGTTAGAGATAGAAACTTGGGATATTTTCCCAGATTTGTGTAAACAGTTTTGATAACTTCCATAGGGATGTTTTACCTTGTGGAAGGTCTTTAAATACTTTTCATTTTGTAATAAGCTCATCATCATCCTCACTGTGGGAGAACCAGACTATGGATTTATAACTCAAACTGAGACGAAAGTTGATGTTTTGTAACAGCTTTCGCTTTCAATATATCAATCTTTTGTTTCCAGTTTTGCATATCAGTTTGCAGTTGATTATAGACTACTTTAGCTATCATAATCTATTGTAGGACGATGTGATTTGATTAATATGCTATCCATATCTGATCTCTTTCATTATTTAAGAGCACAACAATTATCTTGTTTCAGTTAATGAATGATAGATTTTTCTTCTTTGTTAATTGAATCATTTTGTATAGATATTTGCATGCAGATTTATCTAACTATGAAGATTTATAAATCATAAGATTGTTGTGAAATTTTTATGTCTTGTTTGTCCTGTAATTATATTTGAAGAGCACAACTGCTTCTAGTTTACGAGAAGCTCTTGGAGAATCTGGTGTGGGTTTCCTCCATCCGATCAGCTAAGACAATCATCGCATACACAGGACAAACCTGAAGCATTACTTCAGGTCAGTTTGTTATTCAGTATTTAATAGTTAATTAGTTAGTATAATATAAGTAGCTTAGATAAATATATTAGTTTAGATTTGTAATTAGAGTAATTAGTTTAGTTGTTTAGTTTAGATAGTTTTCAGTATATTTCTTTTTCGTAAAATCATAAAAAATCAAAAAACAATAGCTCTCGCTGTCTTAGGACAAATTACCAATGAGTTTTGCAGGTTTTCATTCAAATTTGTCATTTGTAATTATTGTACATTTGTGAATAAGATTTATTTCTGTTAGTAGTTAAATGTTTAAATTCGTAGAGTTATTATAGTATTAGATAGTGGATTGTATATATAATAGTTAGATTAGTTTATTAGTTTGTCTTAATAATTAGTTTTAGTTAGATTAGTTAGTTTAGAGTAGTTTTCTTTTGTTTTCTTAGGACTTAGATCGGCTAACGGAGCCGCTAAACCCGACAGGGTGGTTCATTCCAAATGGCTTGGGTTATTTAGACAACCCTGGACCGGTTCCACTCTTCCAGTTGACGGAAGGTCAATTTCGCCCGTCAACAGGGATGCATGACCAACTTTGGGGTTGAAAGTATTAAGAGTTCCTTCACCCTGCTTATGCTTGGCCCTAGTAAGCATTCATACTTAACAATTCAATTCAAAGACGACTGCTCTGATACCAACATCATCTGGGATCTTTTCGTCTGGTGACTTATTAAAGAATTGTATTAAATGAGCATAAACTACAGTGCACCATAAAGAAGGAAAATCTCAAAAGGAAAGAGACATAATCATGAAATATGAATGAAAAAACTTGATAACAGAGTTGGTCCCTGGTGGACTACGTCTCCGGGTCCTGGTCTCAAATGGGTAGGCCTTTTTTGTAACTCCACAAAAGAATTGGGCAAAATACATAAGTATACCTCATTCTGGAGTTAAGATACAAAAGATTTGCTCAGATCAGAAAACAAACATCACCACTGTGTTCCTGGCGTTGAATTACCTAAAAATGATTGTCTCCATGCCTCGATCCGAGTCTGGCACTTTCGGGCCTAAGAAAAATCTCGCCTCGGTTTCTGTGCATGCACCTGCAATTAATTACTGGGCTTTGTCTCGAAATCCATGCCTTTGTCTCAAAATTCGTGCCAATTCCATATGGCCATGCCCTTGGTTCTCCTCTTCATACATTGGTAGAAGTGCCTTTCTATAATATAATATGGGAGGTTGTGTAATAATGAGACGGTTTGGCACGTTGGTTATTGGAGGCTATGTTAATTTGTTGGTTGGAGGAGGTTTAGGCGGAGTCGAACCCGTGGGCCTCCCCTTTTAGTGTATTGTTACAACAATATTTTGGCGGATGGCTATTTATGTGTTGCTTGTTGGTGGATCTACTAAGTGGAGGAGGTTTAGGCGGAAGTCGAACCCATGGCCCTCCCTTTAGTGTATTGTTAAATAATATTTTGGCGGATGGCTTATGTGTTGTTTGTTGGTGGATCACTAAGTTTACGCCAACGGAATATGCCACCACCTAGTGGAACTGCCATAGATTTATGGACTTGCCATTAATATATATATATATATATATATATATATATATGGATTTTCATTGCCGGGCATCATTGGATTTTTCCCACCTAATGGCAGCCAATCATTTCCCCTTAATGCCACCTTCTAGGCCACCCCATGTCACCTGTCTTCCACATCATCTTGCCATGTGTTGTAAGGATTCCATGTCATCCTGCCACATAGTGTACAGATGATACATCAGCTTGCCACGTAGTGTACGGAATATGACATCATCCATATTGATGATGACATCTAGCATCGATGTTGGACTCATCCCTATTTATTGGGCTAGGTTGACCAAAAACTTTGACCAAGCAGCATATTTTTCGATCCATAACTTCGTTTGACGATCTGTTTGTGTTATTAGAAATATTGTGATGTGATATTCGCGATCATGCCATTTTCATTGAGTTTTGGGAACTTTGAATTTTTTCCCTTTCTCTGTTTGTTGAAGCCATTCTGAGCATCCTGAGTTGCCTCTGTGATTTCTGAGTTGTTCTTATCCTTCTCTAGATCCTTTTTGGATCAACATCATTATGCACAGATCCAGAGAATGCATATATATCGAGGCACATGGAGTCCGAGACATGGAATGAATCCCGAGGTTGTACAGATGTATTGAAGTACATGGAAGTACAACATAAGTTTAATGTTGTCTCTTAAACCATGCCATGAGGTATATTGACAACACTTAGGCATGTTTATACTCATTTTTTATGATTTTTCACAAGGATCATGGATTTGAGGTATGTTTTGTGATTTTAGGTAATTTGTAAAAATCTTTGCTCAATTTGTCATTAATGAGCATTTAATGCATTGTTTTGTGTGCTAGAGAATGTGAAATTGAGCTAGTTTGGAAATTTTTCGACTTTATAGTCAAAATTCTCAGAAATTTGCAAGGATATCAAGGGTGAAGTTATTTTCTTGTTTTGAGTGCTGAAATTTAAGAGCATTAATTAAATTGGAATATGTTAGCTATTTTACATGTATTTTTTGGTATTTGAGATGGAGAAGACACTTTTCTTTCGTTTGAAAGGAACTTAAAGATGAAACAAAAGTATATAATTTGAGTTCTTTTATTTTATATTGTGTCATATCACTATCATTAAGCAAGCTAATCTTCAGTTTATGAGTTTTTGGGTAAAAAGTACATCATCATAATTATGCAAACCACCCCAATACGATCAGTAAATTATTTTGGATCAAGTTAGATACTTCATGTATATATGTGAAGCAATCAATGGTGTCTAAGGATTTTCAGATCACTGGGTGTCAAGATAAATTAATCGCATCTGTGCTCACTATAATGTAAACACACTAGTGCGTACAAAACCTAAAACGCATAGGTGCTTCATATGAAAACAAGGCAGAACCAATGCGTAGAAAGGATAAGAGTATTAGTGTTCTACATACGATGAAAAAGGAAGAACAAGTGTGAAATAGTTATAAATCCACCGGGGCATATTTATTATATTAATGCTTTGGGGTGTTTGTTTTATATTAATACATCAGTGCGGGTTTGTCAAGATGACACCAATGCGTTTTGACAATAAAAACACTGGAAGAAAAAACTCCACTACAACCTCCGCCCATCTAAATGTTTTTAGTTATATGAAACATCAGTTAAAACCTCTGCTAAAACCTCTGCAATCAATATAGAAGGTTGTAGTGGAGGTGTTTTTGAAAAAATTTCCAAATCTTGTAACACTAAAAACCTCCACAAAAACATCCGCTAGAAGGTGTTCTCATTGTAGTGTTAATAAGTTATAAATAGTGATATTGACTAGTAATACTGACTCTTGAATATTTTTTTAATATAGCCAAACTTTGTTTTTTATATGAAATTCATGTTGGACCTAGTTATGTTTGTCTTGTAAAAGTTATACTTTGTTTAGGTCTTAAGACAAGTACTCATGGTTTTCTCACATACTTGCATTAAGTGCTCTATGAAAATATTGACACAATACAACTCCTTTTGTTGGTGTGGTATGGACTGACTAGAGAGGGAAATGGGAATTTCATATGGTCCAAGTAGTTGAAACACACAAAAAAACCTTGAAATGTGAATTCCTAGTGGAGAAATGTGGTGCTCTATTATAATTTTGTTAGAATCTAGTATGAAGGTATATGTCCCACTTGTTGTTGCATTGTTAATATATTTGTAATGCATGCATAAGGGACCTACAAACAACTTTAATACTACCATTGATCTTAAGATGAAAATTAGTGAAGAATGATAATTGATAGTTAAACATTTTCCGTAGTTGCCAAAATGGCTAAGGAATTAGGGGTATTGGTTGAAGATGGTGGTCAATAACAGTTGACCACATGTTTATATGTGTTGAAATAATATCTATACAACTTTATGGTTATTTATTCTTTTACTACATTGAATAAAAATATTTTTTTCATTTAAGAAAAAAGACACATTACTAGAAAATTATAATCATGTACACATTGGGTCATGGGCAAGCTACTACAAAAATCTATAGAAACGGATTTCTATGGTAGAGAATGCAAGAGGATAATACAAATTGAGATTCTAATTGTAAGGATGGGGTTGGTTGCATGTATAATATCAAGGTTGTAATCATGAACACCCTTCTACATGATCAACCAATAGAAAAACATCTAAACATGTCAAAGAGTCTTGTGCACTCCAAATTATCCTTCATGTGAGGAATAAAGAGATTTCAGAACAAGATTATGAGCAACACCAACTAACACATACAATTAATTCATTTTGTATACTAGTGTGATAAAAAAATGATACCTGATTGAGAATAACTAGTTGTTGTAATGTTGTGGTTATGGGTTCAAACTATGGATATGAAGGACAAATTTCCTTCCAGACATCATAATATTTACATCTAAGGTCAATTTTTATAAGATGAAGGAGAAGGTAGGACTGAGAGAGGGCGACTAAGAAGTTGATATTTGGTCAGTGGTCCCTTTCTTTTTGTGGATCACAAGGTGGAATTATTATAAACAAGGGAGAGTTGTAAATCAACAAATCCTCGCCTTTAATTGAGACTCAAATAATAAATATTTTTTTCATGCAATTGGTGATATTAGTTTCTAGTATTCAGAAATAATCTAGTTTCTAGCATGAAAGGTATTGATAAAGCTAGAAATGAAAAAAAATTATCCGTAATTTGATTCAACTTGAACATTAGGACCTTGAAAATCAAATCCCTAAGTTGATTCTACTTGAATGTTAGGACTGTTATCACACAATCTTGCACCCAAATGAAAATACTTCACAAGGTACAAAATGAGTGGAACATTAGAAGTGTTTCCACTACCACCTAGACAACAACTTCCCTCATTTTAGTGAAGAATAGATCCAACACAAGGGAGGTTTCCCTAGTAAACTCTAGGTTTCCTAAGGTAAGACACAATCAAGTATAACGTCTCCTATGTAGCTACCCAATTTACCACCAATTAAATATATCAAGCATATTATGGATTAGGTGGTTACTCAAGGTAAATTATGGATTTAGATTTTATTTACTTTAAGGCTGATTCAGGGGGTTTATCAAGTTATTATCCAAAACAAAATGATCCCCAAACACTACAAATCTAAAAATTATTAGTGGCTATTATAAAATTTATATAAAATATGAGAATTACAACAATAAACAAGTTACAACAAAAATTAACTTTAGCCCTTTGAATAAGTATTAAACAAGTAGAAACTAGGGCTAAAACAATGGATAAACAAGGGTTTATACAACTAGCTAATTCTAAAAATGAAAGAGCATGTAATAGCCAAAAATACCAAGAGATCTAGCCCTAATATGGTTGTAATATAAATCAGAAAGAGAATTTATGACAATAAAATGATTTTTTAAGGTTAAATACTACACAAATACCAAGATGTCTAGGGTTTTTTATGGTTGGAAATGTATGTTAGCTATTATAAAACCCTAGATTTACCCTAAAACAAAAATAAATAAATAAACGGTGAAATTTGGATCTAAGATTGACTATATGGGAGAATACCAGTGCCTACTATATTTTTTGGGGCACATGGGGTCAACTAATGACTCCCTTCAGCATAGATGATTTTAAGGGTAAAATTTCTCCCATGGGAAAAATTTCGGGGTTCCAATTTTTGAAGGGGCGATTTTTCATTTACCCGGTGATTAAAAAAATTAGAATCTTTAGCCAATATATTAAAATAAAAGATAGATATGGAAGCTAATTCATCCCCTAAAAAATAGTAAGAAAATCAGTGGCAAGAGAGTTCGCCCTCTCGATTTCATGAACAAATTACCAATTCACCCTGATTTTTTTAGAATCTAGATTTTTGGTGAATGCATAGCCCATATTTCCTAAACTAGAGCATGTTTGGAGTTATTTCACTTGCATCTCCTCAAATTAGGGATCTATGGAAACCAATTCATCAACATCTCCTTGAATGAATGTTTTTGGCACCAATTTCACCCACATATTTAATAGCTTTTGTAGAGGGAACGATTTTTCCCAATGCCCATCAATTTTGGGTTCCCTTGCATTTCCAATTTTGTACCAAAATACTTGGCATGAATGAAACTTTTCGGCACCGATTTCTCCCATATATTTCATATATTTTCTAGAGGGAACAATTTTTCCCAATGCCCATCTGTTTCGGGTTCCCCTGCATTTCTAATTTTGTCCCATAATCCATGGGCCATGTATTTTCTTCTATGTTTTATGGGAACAACGGTTGATGCTTTATAAATTATGGGAAAGAGGCTTGGAATTGGTTCAAAAATGCATGATATCAAATCTAATTCTTCACTCGTTACTCAACTTTAGTCGAATCCCTGATCAAGACTGTAGAGGGCCACATTTTTGCAACTGTTAGATTCTTACGAAATTTCGAAGGACATTTGTGATATATTCATGACTCCTAAGTTTGAATTTCTTGTTACCTAGATACGCCCGAGCTCTGTTATGCACTTCAAATCAGTCATAGGATACCAGGTAACAATGCCTCTCGAAGTGGGTCATCCCAAAATAGATTCAATCTCAAAATTCTTTTATTTTCTTCGCGTCTTGGAAAAATTCCTTTGTTAGAAATATGAGCTACTATCTACTTTTCAACTTTTGAGAATTAGTCTTTAAGAATATGAGACTTATTAATATTTATTTGTTTTGGCCCTTTGCTTATGACTTTAAGATACTTGCTTTTAAAACTTTTTAGAACATGGTATCACACAGTATGGTATTTTGATAGTCCACAAGAAAGGCTCATTGCATGCATGGGAATACTAGCCTTGATTTCAGTTTTTATTGCAATGCTTGAATTTCATTGGTTATAAATGCAATCCTTGTCTTATGTTGGGTTCTACCATGCGACCCCAAACCTAATGGAAACCAAACCCCATTGGTACCACTTCAAATACAACATAAGATGATACTTAAAATTGTTTCATGTCTTCGTTTTCTTTTGCTCGGAAGTCTAAATCATTGCTTTTCAAATTTGAACATGCTACATGCTATTTTTTTTTCAAGTCTTTGATTCCTTTTAAATGAAAATCTGAGTTGCTGCCTGATTTTGAAAATTTTGAGCACTTTTTCTCAATCAATAGCTCATATCTTTCTCAATACTTAACAAGTTTTAGTTTTCTTGGAGTTTCCTTTGCTCAAAACTCCAAGTTGTCTTCTATGCTTAGATTTTTTTAGCATTGATATTGAAGACTAGTTTTAGGCATTAATATGTTACTTCAAAGGTTGGTGGACTTTCTCTTTTTTTTGTTTCAATCAACCTTTAGGTTCAATTTAATTTTTATTCTTAGGCAAAGTTTGTTTAGGGTTACAAATTCACTATTTTGTGCACATTAAGGTGTTTTACTCATGTTTTTTTCCTTCCGGTTGTACCCTTTTTCAACATGGACAATTATCTTCATCATTTGATATGGTTATTGTAACAACCTCTACCTCTTAATTTCCTCCAATTTGTTTCCTCAATTTCACACCTCGTTAAAATATTGTTCTCTTTTATTCACCTCTTCCTCCTCCCATTCTTGGTGAGTATATGGATAATAAATTTTTATATGAGCTACATGGGAGGATACCAATTTTTCGAGATCGTGCATTCTAAACCTTTCATCTACAAAATTATACTAAAGAGTTGCTTTGGGTTCTGATTTTTCAAAGGTAAAATTGTTTATCCCATACAATTCTATATACAATGGATAAGTTGGACTCAATTTCTTTTGATCCTTTATTAACAAAGAATTGAAACCATGAATAATGGTCTGATAAGTCACCTCTCTAAGAACCAACCTGTGTGGCACAAATCTAGCCCATAAATGAGGAGCCTTAGTTGCTTCATGGATCCTATGGTAGGTGCTTTATTCATTCACATACCAATACCCTATCATTATTATAACTTGCATTACTTACTTAGATAATCTTGGTGTTGGTTTGAAAAAATATCAATTCATATAACGGGTTGAAGAATAAGTAGTCACAATTTCTCGCATACTATTTCATTTATTTGAGTTCCCATAGATCTTGGCAGTTTACTTATATTAGCATTTTTTATATGCTCCAAGCCCATCCTATCCCTAGGAAATGGTTCTTAAAACATATGATGTCCAAAAGGTATGAATGCATGAACAATTTAGGAGGAGAACTAGGATATAGGATCTTGAAATCTAACTCGGGCCATTCTTGCATCATAGTGTGAGAAAGAATAAAAACACAATTTAATTTTGATCTCTTATTTACAATAGTGTACATAAGAAGCACTCAACCTTCCTTGAAGTGGGTCACATCCTTCTCTAAATAAATTGCTCAATAGGGACACAACATAAATGTAATATGTATTAGGTTAACAAAGGGATAAATTCCAGTACTTTGAGACTTAAATTGTTTACCTTTGATCCACCATTTACTCATTACTTTTTGATAAATATTTGACTTGTCAAAATCTTCCATCCAATATATGGTCATAGATACTTCTGTCTTTGAAAATGTATAATATATCTCCAAATTTCCAAGTCGGAAATATGTAATGCACCTACCCTGATCATTGACAACTTTTTATTTTCCAAATTAACATGATCATTGATCCATTTAATCATCTCTTCACATGGAAAGACAATAGGTCTTGTAGCCACATTATGAAGGTGTGACCTTTGAATGTTGGAGTAAACATTAGTATCATTTTTCTTCTCATCAGTTGGATCAATTAGTATGAGTAGAGGGGGATACCTCTCTTCTCTAAAAGATTGAAAAAGGTCACCTTATTAAGGGTACATAGACAATCCTATGTAATTGGAAGGGTTTGATTAAATTGGTCCTCTTTGGGATTTATTGTTGTTGATGGAATCTCTTCCATGAATTTCTTTTTCTTTTCTTTATATTTTTTACTATTTCTCTTAGGAGGTACATACAAATTCATGCATGTCACCCATTAGAAGAACATAAAAAATGACAATGCTAGAATAAAAAATAAGGTCTTCTGAAAGGGGAATATCATTTGAATCCATTATGGTTTCAATTCTTAGTGTAATGGGTCAAAATTTTGGCTTCAAGATCTAGTTTGGGTGTCAAACACAATCAAAGTACAAATATAACCCCACCCCTATTTCGATCATATCCTTTATTAATGGTTTAACATATTTCAGGCTCTAAATGATTGAATGCAAACTTTCAATGTTACGAACTGTGTCCAAATCAAGATCTGAATTGAAATTGGCTTAAAAAACTAATCTTGAAGCTTTGGATGTTGATTTTGGCATTAATTTAAGCACACCTAACATCTCATTGGGCCTGTTGTGTATGCCAATTGGCATACACAACATGCCCAATGGGGATGCTATGTATGCCACTTGGCATACAAAAAATCCGATTGGGCTTGTTGTGTACATAAGAAGCACTCAACCTTCCTTGAAGTGGGTCTCATCTTTCTCTAAATAAATTGATCAATATGGACACAACACAATTGTAATTTGTCTTAGGTTAACAAATTGATAAATTCCAGTACTTTGAGACTTAAATTGTTTAACTTTGATCCACCATTTACTCATTACTTTTTGAAAAATATTTGACATGACAAACTCTTCCAGCCAATCTATGGTCATAGATACTTCTGGCTTTGAAAATGTATAATACATCTCCAAATTTCTAGGATGGAAAGATGTAATGCACCTACCCTGATCATTGACAAATTTTTTCTCTTTCCAAATTAACATGATCATTGATCCATTTAATCATCTCTTCACATGGAAAGACAATAGGTATTGTATCCACATCATGCAGGTGTGACCTTTGAATGATGGAGTACACATTAGTATCTTTTTTCTCCTCATCAACTAGATCAATTAGTATGGGTAGAGGGGGATACCTCTCTTTTGTAAAAGATTGAAAAGGGTCACCTTATTAAGGGTACATAGACATTTCTTTGTAATTGGAAGGGTTTGATTAAATTGGTCCTCTTTGGCTCTTTGGGATTTATTTATGTTGATGGAATCTCTTCCATGAATTTATTTTTCTTTTCTTTAGATTTTGGATTATTTCTCTTAGGAGGTACATACAAAGTCATGCATGTCACCCATTAGAAGAACATAAAAAATAATGATGTTAGAATAAAAAATAAGGTCTTTTAAAAGGGGAATATCATTTGAATCTATTATGGTTTCAATTCTTAGTGTAATGGGTCAACATTCTGGCTTCAAGATCTAGTTTGGGTGTCAAACACAATCAAATTTCATATAGAAGCCCGCCCCTATTTTTATCACATCCTTTATTAATGATTTAACATATTTCAAGCTCTTATAAATGATTGTATGCAAACTTTCAATGTTATGAATTATGCCCAAATCAATATTTGAATTGAAATAGGCATAAAAAACTAATATTGAATCTTTGGATGATGATTTTGGCATTAATTTTGGCACACTTAGTAGCCCATTTTGACTGCTATGTATGCCAAGTGGTATACAATGCAGGCCCATTGGGTTGTTGTATATGCCACTTGGCATACACAACATCCCATTGGTCCTGCTGTGTATGCCACTTGGCATACACAACAACCCATTAGTCCTGTTGTGTATGCCACTTAGCATACATAGAAAGCCCAATGGGCTGTTGTGTATGTGACTTGCTATGTATGCCAAGTGTCATACAAAGAAGACCCAATAGGCTTCTTTGTATGCCAAGTGGCATACACAAAATCCCATTAGGCCTGCTATGTACATAAGAATCACTCAACCTTCCTTGAAGTGGGTCTTATCATTCTCTAAATAAATTGATCAATAGGGAAACAACATAAATGTAACTTGTCCTAGGTTAACAAAGGGATAAATTCCAGTACTTTGAGACTTAAATTGTTTACCTTTGATCCACCATTTACTCATTATTTTTCGATAAATATTTGACATGTCAAACTCTTCCATCCAATCTATGGTCATAGATACTTCTCGCTTTGAAAATGTATAATACATCTCCAAATTTCTAGGATGGAAAGATGTAATGCACCTACCTTTATCATTGGCAACTTTTTGTTTCCCAAATTAGCATGATCATTGATCCATTTAATCATCTCTTCACATGGCAAGACAATAGGTCGAGTAGCCAAATTATGCAGGTGTGACCTTCAAATGTTGGAGTACACATTAGTATCTTTTTTCTCCTCATCAATTGAATCAATTAGTATGGGTATAGGGGGATACATCTCTTCTCTAAAAGATTGAAAAAGGTCACCTTATTAAGGGTAAATAGACATTCCTATGTAATTGGAAGGGTTTGATTAAATTGGTCCTCTTTGGCTCTTTGGGATTTATTTTTGTTGATGGAATCTCTTCCATGAATTTCTTTTTCTTTTATTTAGATTTTGGATTATTTCTCTTAGGAAATAGATACAAAGTCATGCATGTCACCCATTAGAAGAACATAGAAAAATTACGATGTTAGAATAAAAAATAAGGTCTTCTAAAAGGGGAATATCATTTGAATCTATTATGGTTTCAATTCTTAGTGTAATGGGTCAACATTCGAGCTTCAAGATATAGTTTGGGTGTCAAACACAATCAAAGTTCAAATATTTATCGAAAAATAATGAGTAAATGGTGGATCAAAGGTAAACCATTTACTCATTATTTTTCGATAAATATTTGACATGTCAAACTCTTCCATCCAATCTATGGTCATAGATACTTCTCGCTTTGAAAATGTATAATACATCTCCAAATTTCYAGGATGGAAAGATGTAATGCACCTACCTTTATCATTGGCAACTTTTTGTTTCCCAAATTARCATGATCATTGATCCATTTAATCATCTCTTCACATGGMAAGACAATRGGTCGWGTAGCCAAATTATGCAGGTGTGACCTTCAAATGTTGGAGTACACATTAGTATCYTTTTTCTCCTCATCAATTGAATCAATTAGTATGGGTAKAGGGGGATACATCTCTTCTCTAAAAGATTGAAAAAGGTCACCTTATTAAGGGTAAATAGACATTCCTATGTAATTGGAAGGGTTTGATTAAATTGGTCCTCTTTGGCTCTTTGGGATTTATTTTTGTTGATGGAATCTCTTCCATGAATTTCTTTTTCTTTTATTTAGATTTTGGATTATTTCTCTTAGGAAATAGATACAAAGTCATGCATGTCACCCATTAGAAGAACATAGAAAAATTACGATGTTAGAATAAAAAATAAGGTCTTCTAAAAGGGGAATATCATTTGAATCTATTATGGTTTCAATTCTTAGTGTAATGGGTCAACATTCGAGCTTCAAGATATAGTTTGGGTGTCAAACACAATCAAAGTTCAAATATTTATCGAAAAATAATGAGTAAATGGTGGATCAAAGGTAAACCATTTACTCATTATTTTTCGATAAATATTTGACATGTCAAACTCTTCCATCCAATCTATGGTCATAGATACTTCTCGCTTTGAAAATGTATAATACATCTCCAAATTTCCAGGATGGAAAGATGTAATGCACCTACCTTTATCATTGGCAACTTTTTGTTTCCCAAATTAACATGATCATTGATCCATTTAATCATCTCTTCACATGGAAAGACAATGGGTCGTGTAGCCAAATTATGCAGGTGTGACCTTCAAATGTTGGAGTACACATTAGTATCCTTTTTCTCCTCATCAATTGAATCAATTAGTATGGGTAGAGGGGGATACATCTCTTCTCTAAAAGATTGAAAAAGGTCACCTTATTAAGGGTAAATAGACATTCCTATGTAATTGGAAGGGTTTGATTAAATTGGTCCTCTTTGGCTCTTTGGGATTTATTTTTGTTGATGGAATCTCTTCCATGAATTTCTTTTTCTTTTCTTTAGATTTTGGATTATTTATCTTAGGAAATAGATACAAATTCATGCATGTCACCCATTAGAAGAACATAAAAAATACGATGTTAGAATAAAAAATAAGGTCTTCTAAAAGGGGAATATCATTTGAATCTATTATGGTTTCAATTCTTAGTGTAATGGGTCAACATTCTAGCTTCAAGATATAGTTTGGGTGTCAAACACAATCAAAGTTCAAATAGAATCCCACCCTTATTTCGATCATATCCTTTGTGAATGGTTTAACATATTTCGGGCTCTAAATGATTGAATGGAAACCTTCAATGTTATGAACTACGTCCAAATCATTATTTGAATTGAAATTGGCATAAAAACTAATCTTGAAGCTTTGGATACTAATTTTGGCATTAATTTTGGCACGCATGGCAACCCATTGGGCTTGTTGTGTATGCCAAGTGACATACAAAGAAGGTAGGAATGGGTTGTTGTGTATGCCACTTGGCATACACAACAAGCCATTTTGATGTTGTTTATGCCAAGTGGCATACACAATAGGCCCAATGGGATGCTGTGTATGCCAAGTGGCATGCACAACATGCCCAATGGGTTGTTGTGTATGCCAAGTGGCATACACAACAGGCCTAATGGGATGTTGGGTTGTTGTGCAATGGGTTGTTGTGTATTCCAAGTGGCATACACAACAGGCCCAATGGGATGTTGTGTATGGCAAGTGGCATACATAACAGGCCCAATGGGATGTTGTGTACTCCAAGTAGCATACACAACAGGCCCATTGGGCTTACTTTGAATGCCACTTGGAATACACAGCAACCCACTGTGCTACTATGTATGCCACTTGCCATACACAACATCCCAGGATCCCATTGGTCTTGTTTTGTATTCCACTTGGCATACACAACAACCCATTGAAAAACAACCCAACATCCCATTGGGTCTACTATGTATGCAACGTGGCATACACATGCCACTTGGCATACACATGCCACTTGGCATACACATGCCACTTGGCATACACATGCCACTTGGCATACACATGACACTTGGCATACACTTGCCACTTGGCATACACAACAACATAAACAAGGGCCCTTTTCTAGGATTGCATTGCACTAGGAAAGCATAAATTTCCCTCTGTATGTTTAGTGATTAACTGCAAACAAATTCAAAAATATCTCCTACTTCCAACTAGACCATGCATGTCTCTACATTGGATGTGCCTCCAAATATAAAATAAACATTATTTCATGGAACCATAGTTCCAATTGGAGAAAGAAATCCATATCCTAGTGTCAAATCCAAACTTAAAACCTTATCCCTCTATAAGGTCAATGTTATTACCCAGGACTACTCTTCTAGACAAGCTTGTGTATTAACGTCATCACTGGCATTACATTATTTTCATGAAGAAGATTATTGTTTCTCCTGACATTGGGTTGTTGTGTATGCCAATTGACATACACAACAGGCCCAATGGGCCACTATGTATGCCAATTGGGATACACAACATGCCCAATGGGTTGTTGTGTATGACAAATGAACCCGTGTTGTATAGAGAACACCAACGAGCCAAATTTTTAATAATCTGTCAAAGCAATCTGACTTATTATATGCATTGATGCAATCCATGGCGGTGCAACAATAAGTGTGGAGCATCGATGCATAAATGATAAAAGTACACACCATGACAGGTTTTGAAAAAAAAAGCATCATGGTTTGTCTTCTGTAAGGCCCTGTTCGTTGTGCATTAGTAATACAACACACTGTTAGACATCATATTGGTGCTCTGGTAAAACTAGTGCACTGGTGCTTTCAGTTTAACAAAGTTCACTAAAAATTTTGTGTGCCATAAATTTTAGCGTTGAGGTGTGCCTTTGTTAATGAAATGAACCGGTGTAGTTAAAATCATTAAACCAAGAAAATATTGTATGATTTCACATGCCAGGGCATTTCATTGGATGCCCTATTACCGGTGCTCTACATAAGCCATCATACCACAAAACGTAATGCTTGTGCTACAATAACACAGTTGCACCGGTGCGGTCATATTAATACATCGCACTACTTAAGTTGCATTGAAACAATTTAACTTAGCAGTGCCTTTATGTATAAACAACACAACAGTGTTGTAAAGAGCACGACACCGAGTTGATTATTTCAAAATTTACTGGTATGATCCATATTATGGGGCACACTGTCATGGCGATATGACAAGATACATGGTACCAACATGGAGGTGATGTTTTTCTAATATCACACACCTACAATAGGGAATATGTTATGTTTTATGCACATCAGTTACTTTTTAAGATTTTTTTGCGAAAAGCAATAATTTTAGATTTTTTAAATATACACCATTTTTATATGTGTTTGTTTTATAATTTCAATTTATTTTATCTAGATACATGTTCCTAACAATATTTGTATGTGAATCATAGTCGATGAAAACAAGAAGAGGATCAACATCAACAACAACAGGTCGAGACAGACACATTTTTGTGTGAGTGGGAGGCCAAGCAGAGAGAGAGGGAGTTGTTCCCTCTCCCTATTTCATAGCCGACACATGACCTTTTGATAGATGTTGGCCTCCTTAAGTTTTATCGGGAGGTTACATCCCTTAGGGGGAACTCTTTGTTGTTACAGTAGTTGATCTATTGCTAGGATCATGGGAGATGTGGGGTCAAGATCGGTCTCGATATCTGGTGTCACCCCACAGAGGAGGATTTATATTTCATCATTGGGTTGTCTAGGAGGGGGGGGGGGGGGGGATTTTCCCTAGTTCCCTGAGCTACTGCATGATGTTGTAGGAGACCCAATTGGCATATCTACAGAGATATGTCCATCCGAAGGTTCATTCCTCTTCTAAGTTCCAATTTTATGGTGGTCAACTATGGATAAGTTCATTTGGTAGAGAGGACATTAGGTTCCTATGTCTTATTCTCTTGGAACTATCACATTATAGCTCTGATTGAAAACACATTCATTTCTCTTTGTTGTATTATGTAGAAAGTTTATTGCAGAGGCCCCAATTGATTAGTTGGTCATATTTTTTTGAGACAATTTTATCATGCATTAGATCATTGTCGCTCTATTTTACATGGGATGAGATTCTTCCCATTCACATCATATTTATTTACAATATTTTTTGATAGGGTTTATGCCACTTGACTAGTAGTACCCTGATTTTTTGTTAGGCCTATGATTGATGTGTGTATGTGCATGTGGGGGTAGTTGATACCCAAAAAGAGTCAGTTCGAGATTCCCATTTCTCTGGTTAGCCGGGATGTATGTAATTTATTGGCTAGCGAGGACAATCCTATTCTTGATATTGTACAATACCCATGCATGGGGTTGGATTAGAGAGAATGTCCAAACATCTAATTTACAACAACTGAGTCAACATATGAGAGAGGTAATCTTATTGGTATGTTTTGATAAATCTAGTTTCATATTTTTGTCTTATTTAATGCACATGTAATTCATTGTAACATTTTGTTTCAATTATCTTATTATTATCTATTTTTTTGTAGATATTGGCACATGTGTTGGGGATGAGCCTTCCCAATATGAGGATGAGGTGATGGAGGAGGCATAGGACTAGCCTCTAGTACAGAGATCCCACATGCCATGTAGGCCAGATCAGAGAGTCTAGATAGAGGTGGAAGATATGCTATGCAGTGTCATGACTAATCACAGAGTGGTACCTGCACCCGTTAAAGACATATTACGGGTATACGATCTCTCTACAATATGGAGGAGTCTACGTTGTGACATGAAGTTATTGATGCATCATATTTTTGGATCCTTCAATCTCATCGAGAGGTTGAGGGGTAATGCTCATGATCCCACTCCATCTAGCTCATCAACAGATCCATCCAAATCCTCTACTCCACCACATGGTCCTCCTCCTCCTCCTCCTCCTCCTCCTTCTGCTTCTTCTCCACATGAGTCGGTTGCACCATCCACCGATCCTCTTGCTTCCCCTCGACATGTGTATGAACCTACATCCACGTCTGATCCTCGTCCTCCTCGTCCTCCTCCTCCCGCTTCCCCTCCACATTTGTCTGAACCTGCATCCACATCTGATCCTCCTCCTCCTCCTCCTCATGTTGTTTCTTCCCCTCCACGTGTTTGAACCTACATTTACATTCGATTCTCCTTATCCTCCCACTTCTCCTCCACATGTGTCACCATATTCCATTGATCCTCCTCCTCCACTTATTTCACCATCCATTTGTCTTTTTCCTTCTGCTCCACACGTGTCATGATCCAATAATCCCCCTCCTTCTCTTCCTCCACATGTGTCAAAATCTTTTGTTGCTTTGGAAACTATGTTCACATTGGGTACTGTTTCACATCTTGATGATCTTGATAGAGAGACATTTAATAGTACACTTTTGTCCACATTTATTTATGACATAGTTGGTCTTGATAGAGGTTCTACCTCTGGTAACAGAGATACTTATGCATTTAGATCTGATGGTGGACCTAGCTAGTAGTGGTACTGATTGACATGTATATTGATTGTTTTATATTTGACTTGAGATGTATATATGACATGTTTATTGCAGATTTCATTGAGATGTATGTTTGAAATGTATATTCATATGTATATCGCTCATGTATAAAATGTTTTTCATATAATTATGTGGTTGTTGTTGTTTGATTTACAAAATGTATTATGAGTGTGCTAATGACGAACATTGATAATGATTTCTTTGTTTTTAAGTTAATTTTGAGATGTATCACTCATTTAAATTTATAGTTGCCATATCATGTTTAACTATTCTTCAAGTCGAATTGTTTGTTGTCCAACAAGATACAATATGTTGATTAAAAAAACGTGTTTAGAAACAACAATACTTAAATATGGTAAGTGAAATGATTGTGATTTGAATATTTATGTATTTTGCATGTATTATAATAACAACATTATAACATAATTATTCACTAATCATAATAATGATGATGTAATACTAATGTTTTTTTTTTATTATTATTCAAAGATTACAAGACAAGGTTTTAATATAATTGTTTACTAAAATCACAATTATTATATTTTATTAATATTTATTTTTTCCAAAGATTTTATTAATTTATATCATCCAACTATTATAATATATGAAATTTATTCAATTAAATTTAAAATACTAAATATAGAGAGTAATAATACATTTTGATCTATACAATTGTGATTACAGAACTCATAGATGTTGCACGTAGTTATTTTGTTGGAAATGTCCTTGAAAGTTCCATTAAACTAAGTATATATTTATTTGAATTTTTATTTTTTCAAACAATACAATTTTTGAGGTTTGAATATTTTTAATATCTTCATTTTTTGTTAAATAAAAAATAATTTAAAAAAATATTTACTACTATATGTCACCTAATTTGTGATATCTCAACTAATGCTTAGTAATTCAACGGTTAACATAAACATATGTTAATACAATACAACATAAATTTGCTATAATAAATAATACATATGACAATAAAAATATATCAAAACCACATCTTATGCTTGTCCTATTTAATTTATTTTCAATATGGTGGTTGTAAATGGTTGTTAAATTTTCATATCCAACATAATTATAAAATGAAGAAAAAAAACATAATTGGCCATTATAGATACCCATAATAAAATGACACATCCACAATATAAATGTCCAAACAAATCATTTACAAATCAGTCTTCATTTCCACCAACCTGGTTATATTCCTCGCTTGGCATTGTAACATTGTTATTCTAAAAAATATGTTTACATCTCGGATCATGTCTCAGTATGAACCACCAATCCTCATCCAACATATTTGGGTTAAAAAATACTTGGTTGCAATGTTTTGGGAAAACATAAGGCGCCTTACTTTCAACCCACATTTTTTTAAGGTTAATACATATTAGCCCACTATCACAATATTCCTTTTTCATTTCTCTGCTTGAATGTATCCCACCACTTACAACAAAACATAACACATTGAAATGATGGGAAGTCCAATTGCATAATATCTTGTATCTTTCCAATGTAACCTAACTTCCCCTCTATTTGGTTTTGATCATGGTGGCTAGCATGACTAGATTGGTCGAACTCGACCTCCACTCCACAATCTTGTGTGATTTGTCCATCATCAACATACTTAATGTGGAAATGATCTCCATATTCCCATATAGATGGAAACAAATGCACTTGTAAAAATGAGAACAGAGGATGGTGTCATATGTCTAATAACCAAATAATTAATAAAAACATAATGCACGTTAAAATTCAAATGTGGAATATTATAAATAGAATATGGTACTCAGAGAGGTTATTACAGATTTGTTGCGCCCAATATCTATGTTTAGTGCATCCATATCTCCTCCACATGGGTTATAACCAGACAATGCATGTTTCTCTTGTACTTGGTTAGGACCCAACTGTTAGGACATATTTTCTTTTAAATGATC
Organism: Picea sitchensis; assembly: GCA_010110895.2. NCBI lineage: Eukaryota > Viridiplantae > Streptophyta > Pinopsida > Pinales > Pinaceae > Picea > Picea sitchensis. The sequence goes on along the minus strand of SNQJ01S0059612.1, from coordinate 18,876 downwards.
AAGATAAGGCATGATTCTATCATTCAACCATCTGAATTCTTTCATGTCATTGTCCCATTTTCTTCTTTTCTCTTCATACAATGTGACCCATGGTAGTGTTGCCTCCATGTTGTAAATAATGACTTTATTGGTGGCATCAATTTATAAATTCGTTGATGTATACAAAAATTCAAAATGAATAGCATAAGATAAAATATATATTATCAACTTAAAGAATGAATGTATCGATGGCATCAATTTTTAAATTCAATGATGTATACAAGAATTCAAAACGGATAGCATGGGATGAAATATATTATCAGTTCTTTAATGTAAAAAAAATCTCTGTACTAAATTGCAAAATAGATCCGACTTACTCTTTATCAAGCGCCTTTTTCCATTCATTTGGATTAGCTCCAGTTCCCTTTTGTCTTCAGCTTGATGTTTGTCCCAAATGACTTACCCTATTGTGACATCAATTTACTTGATTTACTCATCGACATAATAGAATGACTTGTATACTATGTACCCCTTTTCCATAGAGCCTTTTGGTTTTTCCCTTTGTTGAACAAACCACTTCAATGTTTTCATGTACCTCTATAAGAATAACATCCAATGACATGAGAGAACCCAAGCTAATTCAACCTCATCAGGTAGGTGAATTAGAAGATAGACTTTCAAGTCCATAAAAATCGTGGGAAATTCCTTCTCAAACATACAAACTATCTCAGTTATCTCTCGATGCCACCGTGGAATGCTAGCCATATGAATCTCCGTTGATGTGATCCAATGTACAAATGCAGATAATTTCAACATGGAACGTCGTAGATCCTAGGGGAAGTCATGGTTCACACAACCATGCATAAGAAAAGGATAATGACACTACAAAATAGACACGCACATCATTAATTTACATAAAATTGTGAGTGCATAACATAATTTTACCGATGTCAGTATAGAAGAAGAATCATGTATTCAACATACATACCCTTAGAAGTTTCATATGATCATGTGATTTCAACCCTGACAAATTCCCTTCTACAGTGAAGCAATGTCATAGAGTCGGCCCATATAAAGAAGGTGCCATCACAACCAATATAACATCCTTCACCATAGAAAGATAATTTTTCTTCAAAATCCATGGGACATCACCTTCTTTAAAATACCAAGAGGGACCAACCTCTCCTCTAGTTTCTTTCCTTGGCCAATGTCTCTTTCTAGTATTTGAATCAATAAGATCTCTCCTAATAGCCAAGGTGTTGCTTTTATTCCATGATATGTGCCTCCATAAAGAAGATGATTTTTTTTTTAATATATGCATGGGATATAGTAAATGGCCAATATTAACATGCTCCCAATATGGAATCTCATAAAATACATTTTTCCTTTTCATCCCAATGGTAAATTCTCAACATAGGTGTCAAAAAATTCAGGATCATCGAACATAGGTTCCCTATTTGAATCAAACAATTTTTCCATTTCCTTCTCCTTCTTTGTGTCATATTCCCTAATCCAAGATATTGGTGTCATTATTTCAGGTATATAGGTTCTCTCTAGTTTACCATTGAAAGCATATGCACCTCTTCTATAAGGGTGCTATTCTGGGAGGAATACTCTCAAACAAAGATAGAGTGAATTTCATAGGTGGTTGGACCACCTATCCTTTATAAAAGGTCCAAAACATTTACATCCATGATACCCTTTTATTACAAGACCTGCAATATTATCATATACAGAGCATGTTAGTGTAAAAAATATAGTTGCACCAAATGAAGTATGCCAAATAACATTATAGATATAAACAAATGAATGAACATGCTTACCAGAGAAAACTCCTAGTCCTGGATAATCGTGTGTGGTGTATGAACATATGCCATACAACCTAAAATACCTCTCCATTGGGATGGGTCTTGATACATCATATACATGTATCCCTTCCCATAATTGCTTAACTTCATCGATTAGTGGTTGCAGGTAGACATCCATTCTCTTCACTTGTCTTCTACCCATGACTATAAGAGCCAACATAAGATATTCATTCTTCATGGAAATCCATGGCGGTATATTATTACTGATCACTACCACTAGCCAAACCGAATAGTTGGTGTTTTGGAGGGAATATAGGTTAAATCCATCCATATATATTCTTAATCGTAGGCTCCATACTTCATCCTTGAATTTATCAGGCCATGTATTCTTTATATGCTTCATGGATATTGAATTTGTTGGGATTCACATAACTCTTGGCTCACTTCTATGTGAGGCATGCCACCCCTACAACATGGATAATTATGAATCCTTGGACTTATAGGCATGTGCCTCAATATCTTATGAGGAGGATTGTGTGCCTTACCCTTTTATTTTATTTGTGGTACCTATTATACCCACATTATGGACATATCTATTTGTTCGCATAATTGTTTCTGTATAGAATACAATAATTCAAACATGAGTGGTATGATATGTACTCAATACCTAACATTTTCATCATTTGCTTTGCCTCTATGCAACTATTAGGAAAAACATTATCACTTGGAAGTACCTTATCTTTGAGTAACCTGCAATTAGTGGGTAATGTACATTGTCATTGAGCATGAATAAAATCAACCCTTTTCTTCCTTCACTGTGTGACAATATTCCTTACAAATTTAGGGGACTTAATGGTTAGTTACCTCAAAAGTGTCGAGAAACACACATCTAACTTACCATGCATTCCTTTCAAGTTGTACAGTAACATTGTTGTCCCTAGTTGGGTAGACTTTATAGGCCCCTATACTCGACCAAATAGAGGGGTGGTGGAAGTAGATTTTATTCTTTCGAAGAAGGTATCTATGACATCAACATCATCCCTTAGTTCATTTTTCTGGAATGCATCTAACAACATTCCCTCCATGGCTTGGGTATCCCACAAGAAATCATCCATGCCAACCTCTATATCATTGCCTTCATCCCCAACACATGAATAACTACTGTTACTATTGAGGTTTTGAATTGGTGAATCAAGACATAGTGGGAATTGAATAGGTGGTTGTTTCAACCATGCTTGGTATGCTTCATCTCTAAGGTATTTTCATTTAGAAGAAAGCTCGTGACTTGAAAACATAGTGGGGTGCAATAGTAGATGGTGGACATGTTTCTCATCATCAAAATCTTGATTGTAAAAGTATTGAACATTACATCGAAAATATTAGTAACACAATGCATTTAATATGTTCAAACATTATACCAAACACTTATTAGAAGCATGGAATCCCCCCCCCCTAATAATAAACATGAACCAACCACATTATAAAACAAATGTCAAATTAAGAAATACATTTACATTAGTTCCATTGAAAATCCAAAAATACAATTATTCAATTATCTTTTTATTATGCCCTACTTGGTCATCTACATAAATGAGATCCAATTAATAGTGCAATATTGTTGACCCAGGCTGGTTTCTGGAAAATGACATGTTAGGATTGGTAGGGTAAAGCAATTGTCCATTTTCATCAAACATCTACTTGCGGTATATTTTTCCTGATAAGAGCTTGCATAATTTTGGGACTATGGGAATATATTGAGCATCTGAACTCGATCCTGAATCTTGATCCTGCAAAATTCAATGAACAATTATTCAACTACACCTGCATACATAACATGAATTCAATGAGATAAATGAACTATCAATAAAATCTAGACGTATTTCAATCGACATGAGAGAAATTAAAGGAATTCCAACAATACATAATGACTTGGAATCTGAAGAATTGGGTATCTGATATTATAATTCTTTTTTTTATGCATTTGAGCCAAAACCGTCATCTTGTGAATCATAGAACAATCTAACTTAAAAAACAATTCCAAATAACTTTTATAACTTGACGGTGCGCTTCATCATATAAATATGCACCGGTGCATATGCATAAATCAAGACCGACCTCCTATATTGCCTCCGCAAAGTTTAGATGCGGACGTTTGCATTTGCATTTTTCAAATTAAACTCTCTTACTATGCATTATTACTTACACACTACACTAATGTATTACTAATTGTATAGCGCACTGATTGAAGCAAGTTAGAAAAATAATGCACGCTTACTATCAATATATCGAAATTTATTATGAAAATAAATCGGTGTGTTATACATACACACCACACCTGTGCGCTACTCACAATATAGCTCACTGAAAATGTAACTTTCGAAGAAAAAAAGAAGAGTGCATTTATCATCAATGCACTAAAATATGCAATGACAAATGAGCGGGAATTTCAATTTTTTTGTTTATAAAGGAAAACCCTATTGATTCTTTTATTTCTTTGCCAAAATTAAGAAGGGATATTTGTGCAACAAAGATTTATTAGCAAAGACTTCAGAGTGGGTGGATGTTTTAAGAGCCAAGTTCGAGGGGAATTACTGAAGATCACATAGACATCTGTAGAAGAGAAATTTCAGGTATATAATTTCATTGTATTAATCATATTAATCATTCTCCTATTTGATTCAAACAATTTTCAGTGCATTCCCAAACAAAAAAAAAGGGTTTCATAGTTACCTTCAATATTGGAAGTCCCAAGTTTCCTCACTATTTTTTTTCTTTTTCTTTCTATATTTTACAAGATCTTTTTTTAAGCAATTTTTTTATAGGGTTTGTTTATTTATATATTGGTGTTTCCTATCTGTTGCAACGAAACCACTCATTTCATTGGATCCCATATCATCCTGTCGTTGCCATTTTTTTTTTTTAAATGCATTTGCAGTTGCCAGTGCGCTCTATACATAGTAAGAGCACTAGTGCATATTTGTATGTCAACAACACCACTTAATTCAAATTAAAAACAATATTAAAAAAATAATTTTTATGATTGGCGGTGCACATTTTACCTAGATAAGCATCGAGTCACATTTTTTACAAAGTTCACTGTTGAGTTTAAAATGGAAAATGACTATTTTTTATATGGAAACCGCCATGTGTTAAATTTGTTCACAAGTCGACGATGTGTAATAAACAATACTTAGGAGGCTATGTTTTTCTTAATTCATAAAGCAACGACTGAATACAAAAAGATGTAAAACATTTTCAATATTGCAACAACATTGTTATATTGTACTAGTTTCAATTGTTTTGTTGCAGAAAGGGAAAAAAATAGAATCCATTCAACACACAAGACAAGACGACGAGGAATAAAAGGGTTGATCACAAACTTTGTGAGTATTTACGTTTTAGGTATTTCTTAAGATTTCATGTTTGTTGTGATATTTATATTTAAATAATTAATTTACACTTGTCTATGGATGTCTTCTAGTAGGTGCTAACATACAAAGAGGAGCCAAATCTTGAATTGATAAACATTGGGTTAAGTATGGGTTGTGAGTATATGTTGAAGTATGAAATTTTAATTGAACAATTTGTAAATAACTATGTTGTTTAACTTCCCTTCTTTTATAATTAATGAAACAACAAGAAAAATTCATATTTATTATATCGATTGTACTTTGTCATGTCGTATTAAACATGCAGGAAAAAAAGTATGGAATGCAACCAACATAGGAGATTTTGAGAGAAGGAATGAAGCATGGATTCAAAAGAAGGTGTATTTTTTATGAAAGACTTGGTGCTACGATATGTTTTTGTTATTTACACAATCATGTATATTCTACTATATATATAAATGTAGATATACTTATTACAATTTATTTTTATGTTTGTAGATGGAAGATGAAGGAGCGGAACATAAAAAACAAGCCGATCAAGAAAACATTATGTTAAAAAGACAAAGTACAATATCAGCTACAAATGATGAATAAATGAGACATGCATGTAGCTCAAGTGACAAGAACAATTCAACTAATGAATGGCAACCAATATAATTGAATGTTACTACAAGTTGTATGCTTTGGAATATTTGTCTTTGAAAATCAAGGATTTTGTTTAATGTGCTCAACATATTGACCCAATTGCACGAGGACATGTTACTAATAAGTGTGAAAATTACAGATTGATTGCAATTTGACTATTGTGGACCTTTATGTTATTCGTTTTTGTATGACAATTGGTCTCGTATTCATATATAATAAAATGGGTTTCTTATTTCAATGCACCGTTGAATGTTGTAAAACGTTGTGTTCTTGAATAATTAATATGTGGATGATTTACTTGTTACAAATAAAAGAGGTGCAATTCATTGGATAATGCATTAATTCATTCATTATATCAAAAGGAAACAATAAAACTATAAAACAATATTATTATAAAAAATATTTATTTTGAAATGATTAATTCAACATTTGTAAAAAATAATTAATTAAAATATATACATATCAGTGCACTATATTCTTTTGAACTCACTAGACGATGTGTGCCATAATATAGAAATAAATGTGTTTTGAGAAGTCATGCACACCAGTGCACATTAATTTTAATAACACACCAGTACGAACTATTGAGAAAACACACTGCACCAGTACGAACTATTGAGAAAACACAATGCTCCATAAACAATTGATGCAGGAGCATCTCCAGTGAAGCATGCATGGAAGAATGTTGGGCGCACTAGCGCGTATTTTGAAATATTTTGAATTTCAAGGATCGGTGTATTAATGTAATATCTGAAAAAGGTTTTGAGTTATGAACATCTTTAATGATCAGAGGCTGAGCCATCGCGTAATATCGATGGGGGGATGTATTTTTCTTTAATGTGAAGGATTGCAACACAGATTTGGAGCATCCACTCTTATCTATCTGACTCAATATTTATTGTAATAAATGTTAAGTAGTTGAAAGATTTTATTTCGATAGATAGTGTAGAGTAGTTGGAGGGAAGAACTCAAAAAGAGTCCCCTTGTATAAAGCTTTGTATTTTTGCAAAGATAGGGTTGTTGTTGCTATAATCGTTGTTGAATCTAATGTATAGATTGCCATTGTAATCAAGAGTTGGGAGCTACAAAGAAGTAGTGTATGAATGTATGTAAAATTTAGTTGGATGAATATAACAGAGGAATATTGTCCCAATGTGTGTTTTTATTGTGTCTATCTGCATGAGTGAATGGTAGACTCTTTGTTTATTTTCAATTCTCTGTTATTTCTTGTTCTTGTATCCATGAATGCATTTATAGGATTGAACACATGAGTCAATGTAGAAAGTAAATAAGTTTCAATTGTTTCTCTTAT
>SNQJ01S0059612.1:0-11733 GCA_010110895.2 Picea sitchensis | reverse complement strand
CACTAGAAGGAAGCAACAACTCCCTAAGTGTTCCAGCACCTACTGGATGGAAGCACCAACTTCCAGTCACACAGGCACCAACCTGTATAACAGAGAACAACTGTTCTCCCTTGCACCACCCTGCCACCCTGGTTTTTCTAGCTGTAACCAGATGGAAGCTACAACTCCCTGTGTTCAAGAACCCACTTGAACCTTTGAGGACAACAGTCCTCCCTACCACCCTTATTACAAATAAATGATTGAATAACCAACAACACAGATAAATCAATTCTTACCACTTCTTCACTGTTCTGCCATTCTTCTCTGCTACACTATTCTTCTGCTTTGTTCATACTTGGCTTGACTTGCTGTCTCTTTCTATCTGTTCTTTCTCTGTCCTTCTCATGCTTTTTGATATGTGCACATTCTTCTCTCTTCACCTTTTATCTTTTGTTCAACTTTTGTTCCTTATCTCTGAAATTTCTTCACACTACGCATACTGTAGTTTTACCTTTCTATAGTTCAACGTATTTTTCAGTTAGAATAGCCAACAATACATAGTCGTCTCATATCTTCTTTTATTTACACATCCCTCAACAACTGAATCACCAATCGATCAAGAATCATGAATAAGTTTTGCTAACTGAATCATAACTGATCAATTAACTATGAGGTGAAACAGTATCCCTCCGATCATATTCGAATTTACCTACACCGTTGGATTACAAGGAACAAAATGTCTTTCACATTTCGTATTTCGGAAATTCGCAATTTCACATATCGCGAATTCCTGTTGCGAAGCATCTCGACTCTCCAAGTTGTGATCCCCGAAATGGATCCAGATCAATGGTCCACAAAACTTCATAATCTGATCCCTTATTTTCCTAATCGAATGACTGATGGGATTTCGATGTTTTCCCTTCAAGTCTTCGAGATTCACAATAGTCCCTTTCGGCATTTTTCAATTTCTATGGTGAAGTGTTTCGACACTCCAACTCCTGGTAACCAAAACCTACACCAAAATATTTTTTTCACATTTCGGCATTTCGACATTCCTGTGGTGAAGTGTTTCGACACTCCAACTCCCAGTATCCGGAACTCCAAAATGGAGTTATTTCCCGGTCTGCAAAACTCTTTGTTGATGTGCCTATTTCAGGATTTCGGCGTTTTGCATTTCGCGACTTCGGGACTCCTATGATGAACAGTCTCGACTCTTGACTCCTCCAACTCCAGGTATCCGAAACTCTGAAATGGATTTATTTCCTGATCTACAAAACTCTTTGTTGATGTGCTTGTTTCAGGATTTCGGAGTTTTTCATTTTGCAACTTCGGGACTACTGTGATGAAGAGTCTTGAATATTGAATCCTCTAACTCCCAGTATCTGAAACTACGAAATGGAGTCTTTGTCGATGTTCCTGTTTTAGGATTTTGTAAGCCTGCTTCTCCTAGCACTTTAAAGAACATGTAGGTTCTCCTGGATCCAACGATGGTCGGACCCTACGCTCAGATCTAACGCCCAAGATCTGTCCTCCATATTTGCGCTCCTCCTGTATGGATTCATATCTGACGGTCATCGGGAATTCTGAATGGGATCCAATGATCACTTGTTGAACTTGTCATTGCGATCATCGCTGCGCTACTGATCTTGATCTTTTCCATCAATGACAAACACGCATCTTTCTGAAAACATGTCAACAAGGTGTTCATAGTGTCCGCAAGGAGTGCGTGTCTGAGTCAGTTTCGACTCGAAGCTCAGAAGAGGTAGCGTGAAAATTATGTATGCAAGGAGCGCATTGACGTCTACAAGGAGTGCATGACAGAGTTTTCAGACACGAAAGCTCAAGGAGGAGTAGTGTGATTTCAGTCACAGAGGAAAAAAGTTGTTGGTAAGTAGTCAGAAAGAGTGTGAATTCATCCACAGAGGAGTCGAATGTGGAAGAGAACCCATTGCAAGGTGTGCACAGGTCAAGATTTTGACTAAGTGTCGAAGAGAGTGTTTAGAGGAAAAAGAGAAATTCGTAGAAGTAAATCTCAGGAGGGAGAGCGACGAAAAATCTTCAAGGATAAAGGTCCCTAAAGTTTTCATCAGAGTCAGTGGATGAGATTCGTTCCATAGGGAGGCAAACTATTCTAGATCATCAGATATGAGAGAGCTACGTAAAGAATAGAAATAAGGTGTTTCGACACTTCGGAGTTCGGGAAGTTTGGAGGTTTGATGGAAGCAGAATCGCAAAGTCCGAAGTCGCAATTTTATCTTAGCCATTGATCACGAGAAGGGAATGTGGCAGTGGATTAAGGAACCCAAGAATTGGAAGTCCAGAATTTCGTGGGAGAGAAACCTAGAGTTTCGTGAAGTCATGAAACCCGAACCATAGCGAAGCCAACAAATCCGCAGAGACACGCGACGCAAGCTCGGAGATTCAGAAAAGAGTGCTTTGGGAAAACTCGAAGGGAGAGCTCAGGATATCCTCGAAGTCTGAATCGTGAAGGGGTTTGACCCACGGTCACAACCATGGTCACTTAGGGGAAAAAAGGGGCCTGTGTGCGTGTGTGCATAGTAGTTTTGGGTACCCATAGGTACCCGAAGAGTCACTCTAAATCAGTAATATGAATGATCCAAGACCAGGAGGTCGAGCAACCCTTTGGAGTGAAGGAGTTTTGCGCTAGAGTGGTATCAAAGTGAGTACATAATTGATTTCTGTGGAAAGAGAAGCAGGCTGATATCGATAAGAGGTATCGGGAGCGCCAACAAAATGCCGCCTAGAAGATGTGTTGAGCCACCCATAGCCAACAGAGCTATGGAAATAGATATGAGAGAATTACATGCAAGATTGGATCCCATGGAAACAACACAGAGGAGAGCACCTGATGCTGGAGACGTCAACTAGGCAGAAAATGAAGAAGTAGAATTCGAAGAAGTTGTAGCTGAGGATGCTGTGGAAGAACACTTGTTTAAAGAGGTCATCAAATTGGGATCCAAAGCGAAGATCAACGTCCCATTGTATGAAGGAAATTTAGACACAAAAGAATTTCTTTATTGGATATGAGAAATGGACAAGTATTTCGACTATGAGGATGTCGAGGAAGAGAAAAAGGTGAGGCATGTTGTCACTAGGTTAAAGGGACATGAAACACTGTGGTGGGTTGAATTGTAGGTCAACAAGAGGAGCAAAGGGAAACAAAAGATCAAGAGTTGGGATTGAATGGTAGCCAAGCTAAAGGAGTAATTCATGCCCAAGGATTACCAGATAAATCTGTTCAGGAGGATGCAGAACTTGAGACAGAAAGGGATGACTGTGAAGGAGTACACAGAGGAGTTCTACAAATTGAACATCAGGACTAGACATAAAGAGAGAGATGAGGAGAAAGTTTCCAGATACATCAATGGCCTGAGATATGATATCCAGGATGAAATCAGCATGGCGAAAATCAGAACAGTAGAGGATGCATATCAAATTGCGCTGAAAGCAGAAGATAAGTTGGCCAGGAAGCAGAGTCAACACAATAGAGGTCGAAGTTTGAACAGAGGAAAAGGAGTTTCCCAGGATAAAGCACAGAAGCCCAAAGCCGAGGCGAGAAACCACATATTCACTATGAGAGAGGAGCAAGTTACCAAGGAAGGCATACTGGTGGTAGAAACATTTTTCCTAGAGGAAGAGGAAGAGGTAGAGGAGGAGAAGTAAGGTGTTATGCCTGCGTAAAAACATGGAACATGTCTTGGGATTTCCCCAAGAGGAAGAAATGAGGAGGAAAAGCTCACATTTCAGAAGTGTAGAAGTGATATGTTGAGGTAGAAGGTGCATAGGATGGGAAATCCTTGATGATGAAAAAGGTTCTTTTGAAGCAAGATCTAGATACTAAAAAGCCAGCACAAAGGAACAATTTGTTCAGGACATCTTGCAAAACGAAGGAAAGAGTTTGCAAGGTGATAATTGAAAGTGGAAGCACTAGCAACTTAGTATACATGGAGATGATGGAGAAGCTAGAGCTAGAGACGACTGTACACCCGACGCCATATGAAGTCTCATAGTTGCAGAAGGGTCATCAGGTAACAGTCATTAAACAATGCCTAGTTGAATTTAAAATAGGAGGATATAAGGATGAAATTATGTGTGACGTGATTCCCATGGATGTATGTCATGTTTTTTGGGGAAGACCATGGAAGTACGATAGGAATGTCATTCATGATGGGAGGAGAAATAATTACACCTTAGAGAAGAATGGTAGGACATACATGTTACTTCCAATTGAAGAGAAGAAGGTGAAGGATGAAGCTAGCATGAGAATACTTCTCATGAGTGGGAAGGGAATCCTGAACGAAGTAAAGAAGGAATGGGAGATGTAGTTTTCTATAGTGAGGAAGCTGTAGGTTATCCTTACCAGCACTTCAATGGAATATTTTCCCGAGTAAGTTCAAGAACTGCTAGAGAATTTTGCTGACATTGTAGTGGATGAGTTTCCATACTGATTGTCGCCTATCAGAAGTATCAACCATCACATTGACTTGATACTAGGAGAAAACTTGCCAAACAAAGAAACATACAGGTTGACACCTCAAGAGAATGAGGAGGTGAAAAGACAGGTTCAAGATCTGTTAGACAAAGGATTGGTCGGAGAAAGCTTGATTCCATGTGCAGTGCCAACTGTATTGAGTCTGAAGAAGGATGGAGGATGGAGAATGTGTACAGACTCAAGGGACATAAAAAATATCGCCATTAGATACAGATTTCCATTTCCAAGGATGGATGGCTTGATGGATTGCCTAAGTGGAGCTAACTATTTTTAAAATATAGATTTGAAAAGTGGGTATCACCGGATAAGAATGAGGGAAGGTAATGAGTGGAAAAAAACATTCAAGACAAATGAGGGGTTGTATGAATGGATTTTTATGTGGTGCAGACCCTGATACCTGCAGGTCAGAATCTGCATAGGAGGATCTTTCATTTTCATCCCTTAAGAGTCTGACTGGCTCTCTTTTATTCCCTCTTCGGGAAATTTATTCACCCTGCTGAATATATGTCATAGGTCCCTTAGAGTTCTGTCACATGATCATTCACCGGCATAAGCCCCCTCTTCCTTTTCAGGATATTGGATTTCACAAGTTCGCGAACCCTGGTGTCAATTGCCTTGCCTCTTCACGATCTGAACCCAGAATTCTGAAACACTAGGTTTCTTCTCCTTCCGATTTCAACTTTTCTCTTATCGCGAATTCGGGATTTCCCCTTCGCTATGTCCCGTCTCCTATCTTTGAGGTTTCCAGTATGCCAAAACCCGAAGTATTAAAACACTGCTACTCCATCTCCCCGAATATCAACGGTTGTGATTCTCCTCTTGATCCAACGGTCGATGCGATTTCGCATACCGAGAGTTCGAAATGCTAAATCTCAAACTCTCTGTCTCCTGTACCTCCTGGAACCCGAATTTCTGAAATGTTGAAATAATATCCTCTCCCAGGATTTCACAAATCGGGAGTTTACAACTCTCTATCCTGATCGTTGTCTCCTTGAGATCCTGGATCCTGAAATATCGAAGTGCTGAAACACTCCTCCACGCTATTTCGCGCTTTGCAATTTCGGAGTTCCCGATGTGGAGTGCTCTGCTCCTCATCGACAGAAATGTTGAAATGCCGATTAATACTCCATTTCAATCCCGTATTTCGGGCTTTCTTCCGTGCTGTGTCCTGATCTCTCTCCCTCGGGACTTCCGAAACCCCGAACTCTGAAGTTCCGAAAATTCAAACTTACCACTCTTCACTCCCACACACGAAACTTCCTTTCGCGTTTCAAGAACTTGATCCATCAAGGATTTGGCTTGCAGCCCAGACTTCTGAAGTCCGAATTCCCAAAATGATCCGATGACTCCGATAGGTCACGATCAATGGTCTATGTTGATTCTTGATATCCAATTGATGGGTTCGTCAACTCTTATCCACCTTGCAACTTCTGTAGATCCTACAGTCCTCGCTGTTTTGGGGGTTCTCCTTGGAGAATTCCAACCGTCTGAATTCCTTCTTCAATAACCTCTGGCTCTAAATCGACTCAACAATCCTCCTCTTGGACTGGACCTCTTCACAATGACTTGAGCTCCTTTCCTTCTCTCGAACACTTTGAAGGTGCTAATCCTTCCTGAGCTTTCTTGCAACTTCGAGTCTTCGGAAGACTTCTGGATGCACTCCTTGCGGCAAATCGTTCAATTACTCCCAATTATTTGAACCTTTCGACCCTGTGCAACTCTGCAGCAACAGTCCTTTAATCACTCAACCTTAACTTGATAAGTTCTAAGGTCTCAGCTAGCCTGCGCACACCTTGCACGGCTTTTGTGCCTGACTTGCACTTCTGCGGAAAATGAGAACAATAGTATCCCTCCTGAGCTTTCAGAGATAAACTATGAACACCTGTCAACGCACTCCTTGCAGACATTTCACTGCACTCCTTGCATGAACTCTTACTCAGAGAGAAAAACAATTGAAACTCATTCCCTTACTCTCTCAGACTTCAAACACTTATCATGAAATCATACATTCACCATAAACATAATGATAAATGCAAAATAGATAGAATACAACCACAAAAGCAAACTATTCAACATGTATACACATAAAGCATTATAACACCATGAGTCTGAATCAAGGCTTCATATATTAATTCAGAACTTCTGTACTTGGGTTCTTCTCTACAACTCTCTACTTCTTCTCTTGCTAATGTGCTTAATTCATACCATCTCTGATTGATTATGAGATACAAAATAAAGATGAGGGTGTCTATAGTCATTTTCCCTCCAGCTCCTAAAAACTGTCTAATCTAGAATTTAAAACTACCTACTTTCAATTACTACACATAAATGCCTTTACATCCTACAGATGAGAGTGGATCGCTCAAGATCTGTTTACAATATGTAAGTACACCTCTAAACTTGTCACATTAATGTCTGTGCACTCAAACTTTCAAAAACATTTCAAACATTTTTTGACATGTGCCAAAATGCGATGGCGTTTGTCCCACACTCGCTTGCTGCTGATGATGCTCCTGCATCATTATGCCTTTCGGCTTAATGAATGCCCCGAGTACTTTTATGAGGCTGATGAATGAAGTGTTGAAAGATTTCATTGGCAAGTTCTTGATTGTATATCTGGATGATATACTATTCTTTAGCAAGACTAGGATGGAGCATTTGAGGCATTTGACATTGGTTATGAGGAGGTTGCAGCAAGAGAAGTTGTTGATTAATTTGAAAAAATCCTCTTTCATGGAGACAACTCATATATTTGGGTTTTGTGATTTCTTCAAATGAATTGAAGATGGATCCCGAAAAGGTGAAAGCAATCAGAGAGTGGTCGTCACCAAATAATATCTTTGAAGTAAGAAGCTTCCATGGATTATCAAGTTTCTATCGGAAGTTCATCAGAAATTTTAGTGGGATTAGTGCTCAAATAATGGATAGAGTGAAGAAAAGACACAAGTCTTTCAAATGGATAGAAGAGGCTGAGAGGAGCTTCAACATATTGAAGGAGAAAATAACGTAACAACCGATTATGGTTTTACCGGATTTCAGAAAGATATTTCAAGTAAGATTATTGAGTGGAGATGCTATTGGAGTGGTCTTAAGTCAAGACAACATACATGTTGCATATTTCAACGATAAGTTGAACGAAGCCAAGAAGAAGTACTCCACATACGACAAAGATTTATATGCCATAATCCAAGCCTTAAAGAAATGGAGGCACTATCTCATACCCAAGGAGTTTGTTTTGTATAGAGATAATCAAGCTCTACAATTCATAACCAGACAGAAGAAATTAAACCAGAGACATGCCAAGTGGATAGAATTTTTGAAAAAAATCACTTTTGTCATTAAACAAATTTCTGGTAATGCAAACAAGGTTGTTGATGCATTGAGCAAGAGAATTTTGATTCTGTGGGAATTTCAGGTCGAAACCTTGGGTTTTTATCATCTTAAGGAAATGTACCACAATGATCCAGATTTTGGAGAGGCATATGAGGGAGAATTTGCTAAAGGAAAAGCATAGCGGAGGTCTAGCCAGACATTTTGGCCACGACAAAACATTTTCCCAACTAACCGGTTCATATTATTGGCCAGGTATGAGAGCAGAGGTGAAGATATTTGTAAACAATTGTAAGATTTGTCAGTATGCCAAGGGGAAGAAGAAAAACACTGGTTTGTATCAGTCATTTCCTATTGTAAATAGGCCTTGGGATGCAATAAGCATGGATTTTGTGTTGGGATTTCCAAGGACACAAAGAGGAAGTGATTCCATATTTGGGGTGGTGGATGGATTTTTGAATATGGCACACTTTATCCCATGCTAGAAGACCAGTGATGCAACACATGTTGCAAATTTGTTTTTTAGAGAGGTTGTGAGACTCCATAGATTGCCCAGGAGTATAGTTTCAGACAGGGATACCAAATTTGTTGGTCATTTCTAGAGGGCGTTGTGGAAAAATTTGGGGACAAAGCTATCTTTTAGTTCTACATATCGTCCATAGATGGATGGATAGACCAAAGTGGTGAATAGAAGCTTAGAAGACTTGCTGAGGAGTTTGGTCACTGTGCACCATAGTCAGTGGGATCATATTCTAGCACACGTCAAGTTTTCATATAATGACTCAATGAACAGAAGCACTGGGAAAATTCCATGTCAAATAGTTTATGGAATGAATCTGAGAGGAGTGTCGGATTTAACAGATATGAAGAAGAGAGAATTTAGGAGCATTGGAGCCGAAGACTTCGCTGCATAAATGCATGAGCTTCATAATCAAATCAAGGAGTAGTTGAAGAAGAGCAACGATGAATACACGCACATAGTTGATCAACACAGGAGGAAGCTTGAATTTGAAGTTGGAGACCAATTTCTATCACATTTGAGGAAGGAAATATTTCCACGGGGAACATACAATAAGCTAAAGCTGAAAAACATAGGACCGTGTAAAATCCTAAGGAGATTTGGTGAGAATGCTTATGAATTAGAGTTGCTAAAAGATGTGGGTATATCGCCCAATATTCAACATTGCAGACCTGTATCATTACAGGGAAGATAGAGTCTAAGGGTTAAGGAAGATCCAGTGGGAGAAACACATGCCTGTAGCAGAGAAGTTGTATATGGAAAAGATCATAGATCAACGAGTTGGTAAGAAGACCAGAAGGAGAAGGTATTTTGAATATTTGGTGAAGTGGAAAGGACGACCGGTAGAAGATGCCAGTTGGTTTGGTGAAGCAGACATCCAGAAGCATGGAAGATCGATGCAGGATCTCATGGACAAGAGACCATGAATTTTTCAGCCAGAGGAGTATGATGCAGGAGCATCGCCAACAAAACATGCATGGAAGATAGCTAGGCGCACTAGCGCGCATTTTGAAATATTTTGAATTTCAAAGATCGGTGTATTAATGTAATATCCGAAAAAGGTTTTGAGTTATGAACATATTTAATGATCGGAGGCTGAGCCATCGCATAAGATCAATGGGGGGATGTATTTTTCTTTAATGTGAAGGATTTCAGCACATATTTGGAGCATCCGCTCTTATCTGTCTGACTCAATATTTATTGTAATAAATGTTAAGTAGTTGAAAGATTTTATTTTGATAGGATAGCATAAAGTAGTTGGAGGGAAGAACTCAAAAAGAGTCCCCTTGTATAAAGCTTTGTATTGTTGTAGAGATAGGGTTGTTGTTGCCATGGTCATTGTTGAATCTAATGTATAGATTGCCATTGTAATCAAGAGCTGGGAGCTACAAAGAAGTAGTGTATGAATGTATGTAAAGTTTAGTTGAATGAATATAGTAGAGGAATATTGTCCCAATGTGTGTTGTTATTGTGTCTATCTGTATGAGCGAATGGTAGACTCTCTGTTTATTTTCAATTCTCTGTTATTTCTTGTTCTTGTATCCATGAATTCATTTACAAGATTGAACACATGACTCACTATAGAAAGTGAATAAGTTTCAATTGTTTATCTTCTTTGAGCGAGTGTAAGGTGTGCATAGTGTCCGCAAGGAGTGCGTGACTGAGTCAGTTTCAAATCAAAGCTCAGAAGAGGTAGCACAAAAATTATGTATGCAAGGAGTGCATCGACATCTACAAGGAGTGCGTGATAGAGTTTTCAAACTCGAAATCTCAAGGAGGAGTAGTGTGATTTCAGTCACAGAGGAAAAAAGTTGTTGGTAAGTAGTTGCAAGGAGTGCAAAGTCATCCACAAAGGAGTCGACTGTGGAAGAGAACCCGTTGCAAGGTGTGCACAGGTCGGGATTTCGACTAAGTGTTGAAGAGAGTGTTCAGAGGAACAAGAGAAAGTCAAAGAAGTAAAGCTCAGGAGGGAGAGTGTTGGAAAATCATCAAGGAGATATGTTCCTAAATTTTCCATCAAAGTTGGTGGACGAGATTTGTTTCGGAGGGAGGCAAACGATTCCAGATCATCAGATTTGAAAGAGATACGGGGAGGATAGCCGTAAGAAGTTTCGACACTTCGGAGTTTGGGAACTTTGGAGGTTTGGCGAAAGCAGAATCACGAAGTCCAAAGTCGCAATTTGATCTTAGTCGTTGATCGTGATAAGGGCACGTGGCAGTGGATTAAGGAACTTGGGAGTCGGAAGTCCGGAAGTTCATGGGAAAGAAACCTAGAGTTTCATGAAGTCGTGAAACCTGAACCATAGCGGAGCTGACAAATCCGAAGAGACACGCAGCGGAAGCCCAAAGATTCGGAAAAGAGCGCTTCAGGAAAATGCGAAGGCAGAGCTTGGGATATCCCCGAAGTTCGAATCATGAAGGGGTTTGACCCATGGTCACAACTGTGGTCACTTAGGGGAAAAAAGGGGCTTTTGTGCATGTGTGCATAGTATTTTTGGGTACCCGCAGGGACCTGAAGAGTCTCTTCGACTCAGTAATCCAAACCATCCAAGACCGGGAGGTCAAGCAACCCTTTGGAGGGAAGGGGGTCTGCGCCAACCATATAACGTACAATAATATTTATGGTTTCAAAATTGTATGGTGCTCATGTTTAAAATATACACCAGGTCACTAAAAATAATGTACTCACTAGTGCCTTACTTTTATTATACACACTAGGGCTCTAAATAATATTTACACATTGGTGCCTTTACACAACAATACTTAGTAAAAATAATGGCGCCAACATCTCACCTTGAATATTCAAAATTTCACTACCCTTCACTGCACATGGTAAAAAAGACACTGGTAAGTACTAATTATATAAGAACTGGAGTGCATGCTATATTAAACACACTAGGTGATCTAGGAGGATCTATAGAACGCTCACAGAGGTCCATGAGGATATGGAATGCTCACAAAGGTCCCAGGGGATCCATAAATGCTCAAAATTAAACTGTCTCAAATCATCCCAAAAATGACATCATTGTGTATAGATCGTCGTCAAATTTCCAATAGTGCAAATGACAAGTCAAATGAAGTTCGTATGCAAAATTTATAAGCAGTCAAAGTTTGGGTCAAACATGTAAAAGTCAAAGGTCAAAGGGAAAAATGAGGTGACACGTGTCACCACTGCAAGGGTGACATGTGGCACATGTTCATACAATAGATGACGTGACATATGATTAGTGGGTAAGTTACGTGGCAAAGTTCCTCAACAGCTAACTAGGCAGTCGTACCTTCAAGAGGTCTAGTTATACACCGACACATGGCATGTACGAGCCAATGAGAGGCCACCACGTGGCAACCTCCCATTGGCCAATATTGGTATAGTTCATGTAAAATTTATGGA
>SNQJ01S0059611.1:42596-61432 GCA_010110895.2 Picea sitchensis | reverse complement strand
CAAAATTTTTCAATACTTCCATGATCTCCCCTTTTAAACCATCCATCTTAGTATCCAACTTAGATTCCATTGAATCCATATTCTTTTGTAGTTCATTTATGTCCCTACACATTTCTTCACCTTCATCAAGAGTCCAAGTAGGATT
The DNA here is from genome assembly GCA_010110895.2 of Picea sitchensis. Lineage (NCBI taxonomy): Eukaryota > Viridiplantae > Streptophyta > Pinopsida > Pinales > Pinaceae > Picea > Picea sitchensis. The sequence continues at coordinate 61,287 of SNQJ01S0059611.1, read as the reverse complement.
TTTTGGAGGCTTATTTGGTGTAGAAGGTCCCTTTTTTGGTGGCATGTTGTCCAAGTATCACTTTTGAACCTTGATTTTGAGGTGGTTCTGCTAGACAATATTTCTTTTGTTGTATCTCCCAAGTTTCAGCCCTTCTGGGTATGAAAATTTATTTTATGTAGTTCTATGATATTTCTTCTCTACAATGCCACAGATCTGATCAAAATTGTATGTGCCAAGTGGAATTTACGGTAACTTCCCCACAACCTGCCGATTTTTTACCTTTCTAGTAGATCTCACTTGTATAGCGTGCCCCGCAAAAAATGATTCATATAAAAATCTGAAACTCACACCAAACATACTACAGACTATACACAATCTAATGAAACCAATCCCACTCAATTTTGATACTCTAGGAAGAAGTTATGATTGTTTTACCTGGAACACCTTCTTGAGACTAGTCAATAGGACTAGTTAGATACCCTATCTTACATAGGGTGTATCTACAAATTTATGATGACCCAGAAGATGAAAGTTTTACCACAGATACCTTACTTATTTCGGTAAATATCCTCTGGCATTTAGGGTCTGAAACGTTACAAAAACGTTTTTATAGAGAAAAATCCACAATGACTCAGTTCAGAATGATTCTAGAACCCTATCTTGTACAGGTTGTATCTCCAAAAGTATAAGGCCTCAGCAGCTGAATTTTGAAAACAAAGTAACTTGGTCCATCTACTAAATAACCTCCAAGCCATTCCTTCTGAAACATTGTAGAAACAAGGTTATAGCGAAAATTCCAAGGTGTCTTAGATGTAGCAGCGAAACCCCAAGACCTTGAGCTCTGATACCATATGTTAAGAACCAAATATCAATATAGCATAGAAAAACCTCAAAAAAAGTACTCAATGCCTTGAAAAAGAGATAATTTCAGATAATAAGCCTCTTCAGGGGGGAAACCTCCTTTTACCCCTTTTAAATGTTCAAGTACAAGATGATTCAAAATGAAAATGTCTCATTGGTATATATAGGAGACTAGGAGGTATAATTACAACGAATGGCCTAAAGCCAACATAAATAAAATAAAATTACTAATATAATATGCCCCAATTAAGGGGTAATGAGCCAATATTAGGGCTTAACAAATAGCATGTATTTGAGAAGGTGCTAGTGCTTCCTTATTGTATTTCGAACCAAAATTATTGATTGTTTTTGTTAGTTTTATTCAACTTTATGGTGTCTTTCAACTCCTCCATTATGATGCATTCAATGTCTCCATATTATTTATGATTAATTGATCCTTTGTTTTGTCTTGACCATATTTATCCTTGCATTTCTTGAATTATATAGCCTTCATGTTCATGAGTCTCAACTGGTACTAAAATATCTTATTCTTTTGCTAGTGGCCCCAAACTACAACCTCTCCTCCAAAGGTAGCCCCTGAAATTCCATGCCATTATTTTCAAACTGCCTTAGGTCATCCTAGTTGCATCTCCCTATTTTTGAATTTTTCCTTTTAACTCTTATATCTTAGATTTATCATTCCAAAGAATGACCCACTTGTCTTGGTTTCTTACTTCCCTCTCTAGGGCCCATTCTTTCCTTCCTTCCTCTTATTAGGCAGGTGTGAGATCCTCATCAATGAACCATTTGGACCCATTTATCCTCCTCCTTTATCATAATGTTGGAGCTCTACCCCATTCATTTCGAGGTGTGACATTCAACAATATTTCTCTACCTCTCCAACTTTTTGGTTTTTTCCCACCATTTCTATGGATTCTATTGATCCTGACCATCATATGATATCTCTCAAGGAGCCTATCAATGTCCCTATTGTGTATTCATCCTCATTTTTTTCCATCACTCCTTTGATTATAGTGTTCTCACCCTTGCATATTTTTTACTTTTGTTCTTTCAATATGTTAGACCTCATCTCCTCGGGTGTAACCATGAGACAATTAAATGAAAATATAACCCTAGTAACAATAGGATATGAGACTATGCATTATCATGAGAAAGTGCAAAATGAGAAGGGGAGGAGGATTCCCATGCATCCACATCAAAGATATAGGTGGACATAGAGAAGGAAGAGGATCAAAATATCCCTATAAGATCATTGACAATGGAGAAGGTATCAATAAATTATCTTACAATGTCCTCAAGGGAGAGTCAAAGTTTGAGAGATTTGGACCTCAAAACCTTGGGAGGAAGTCTAGAATAATTTTTCAATACTCTCCTGACACTCAAGCTAACATGAAAGAACTCGATGATGGAAAACTAGTTCCCTAGAAGGAAAGGGGTACCAATTGGCCCATTCTAAGAACCAATATGAGGTTTGTTCTTAAATTGGACACTAGAAATACTCGAGAGCCTTGTGTGATTCATATCGTAGTCGAAGGGTGAGAGAAAGAAGAGGTATGTGGTCTCATAGGATCTAGTTTTGGAAGTGTCATGGGTCACAAGTGAATCACATCTATAAAATTCATAAAGATATAAATATGAACAAGTCACATACATCCTAAAATACCAATCTCATGGTATAGGTAACAACCCACATAATGTGATGAACATCATATGAAAATAATAATATCTCTCATGAACCTCAAAACCTATGGAAACTAAAACAACATGTACTAGGTCAATTCCATATTTTTGACAAAATATTTATGCAAGAGTAACATCATGGTAAACAACCTCTATCTAATTCTAAAGAATCTAGCAATCCAAGTTCAAAATTAAGTTAAATGTAGGTGAATTTGACAAATCCATTATCTTATTTGAAAAAACAAATCTAGATGGAGAATACTCTATACACATTGTAATCAAGCTTATATAACATTTTGAATGATATTTGAACATTTACAATCATCATAAAGTCTCAAATTTGAATTTATGGATGTATTTAAGTGATTTTGGTGTGTTTATAGTGCAGACCCCCAACCCTCGGGCCAAAATCCACGTAGGATCTTTTCTAAACCATGACAAGAGTTAAGAAAAACCCTTGAATAAGACCGCGGATGATTTTTGGGTCTCACGATTTGGACGCTTTCAACCCAATGCCACCACTCTCTGCAATATCCGAGATGTGAAGCTGTGAATGGGCATAAGGGATACCCCCCTCTCTTAAGCCCCTTCAAAAAATGACCACGACCAAGGCCTTAATGCAATCTCCTTTCATGGCTCCTGATCTCATGAGTTGGAGAGTCGAAGACTCTCGACTCCTCTTGCTCCAAACCTCTGATACCCAAGATGCGATACAGGTATGGATCCTCCTCGTTAGTGCCTTTACAAGTGACTGTCGGCTGGATATTAACTCTAGTACCTCTTGCAACTCATGACTTTGTGATTTGGAGTTTTGAATGCTCGTGCTCCTCCCTTACAAATCCCTGAAATGTGACAAGTCAATAGGGTGTTGACTCCTCCACAGTGACGCATGTACACCAGTTGTCACCCACTTTGACCTTTTTCTGTGCACTGTATGTTTGCGCCACCTATCAACCATGTGGTCTCCACTTATGGGATGTGCCACCTGTCTGCACAAGCCCTCAATTCTTGACACGTTGCAACTTGGGAGTTGAAGCGACCAAGAATTTGGCCTATCCTCCAAACTCACGAGCCCCAAATTCACGAAATGATCCAACAGTGTGGGGTAAGATGCGATCAACGGATCACCTTGACCCTTGACTCATGGGTGATGGGTTTGTCCGGCCTCTAACCATCTTGCAACTACTTTCAATCCTACGTTCCTCGCGATCTCGCGAGTTCTCCACGGAGAATTTAGATTGTTTGTCTCTGTCTTGACAACCTTCGATTATGAACTTTGACAAAGGAACTTGGACCTACTCCTTTCTTTATTTCGATCCAATTTGACCTTCGCTCTCCCTCTACAAACTTAAAAAAAAATCGATTGTCTGGGTCTTTGACCTTTCCTTGGCGAATTCTGGGCTTCAGGCCTTCTCTATGCACGAATCTTGCACACTTAGAGATAACTCACGGTTATCATTCGAGGGAAGCTCTGTGCACTCCTTGCAATAGAGAAATCTTCAACTCCTCTGCAAGTTTGAAGAAATTCGTTCCCTTCTTCCATATTGCACACACTTTGCATGGATCTATGCTCTGTTAGCACTCATGCCTGTAAAATCACAATTGAGTCTCTTCTAAGTGTTTTGAGATGAATTTCAGAACCTGGTCGACGTACTCCTTGCGAACCCTCCACTACAATCTTAGCAAGAGTTCTCAGAAAGAGAAACAACTGAAACTCATTCTCCCCTTATCCATAATTCAAACATTTAACAAAGAATCCCAGAGCATACACACACACACATAGTATTGAAATAAAATGCACACAGAGAATATAAACAAGCCTGCAACATACCATTCAACAGGTGGTTCCAACAACCATAACACACACATAGATTTGGAATCAAAGATTTCTTCTATTAATTCCAGTGCTCCTGTACATGGAAAATAACAACTAAATGCATAAAACTCTGTTGTGCTCTTCTATTCTCTTCTGCAGCTCTACAACATACAAAATTCTGAATTATGTTACAAAGATACAAGGGTGAGGGTGTATATCCTCCGTTTTCCCTCCTAAGCTTCTAAAACTATCTAATCTATCATTTAAATCTACCTACCTGCATTAAACATGCATAAATGCCTAGTACATCCACGGATAGGAACATACGCTCCAAAATCAGTTTGGATCTTCAATACATAAATGCTAATGCACTTTCCTCCTGATCATTACATTAATGTTTTAGATTTTAAAATTCAAAACGTTTTCACAAAAACGTGTTCAAATGAAATCTGCGCATCCAGTTGTCTCCTTGGCTTTAGGCATGCACTTGGGCTTTATACGATGCTCCTGCATCATACTCCCTCACTTGAAAATTTTCGTGAACTATCGTTCATGAGATCTTGCATGGTCTATCCATGCCTTTGAATTTATGCTTCATTCTCCCAGCGAGAATCTTCTACTGGATGTCCTTTTTACTTGACCAAGTATTCAAAATACTCTTTTCTCCTGGCTTTTTGCTAATCCTATTGTCAATTATGATTTCCATCTGTGTCTTTTTAGCTACATGCATTTGTTTTTTCCATTGAATCTTTTCTTGTTCATCTTCTGCTCCTGCTTCTTCATCTCTATAAGGGTACACATCCGCGACATTGAATATCGGTGAGATTTCGATCCCATCAGGTAATTCAATCTCATATGCGTTTTCCCCAAATTTCCTTATGACCTTGCATGGTCCAATCTTTTTCATCTTAATATTTTTATATGTTCCCCTTGGGAACCTTTCCTTCCTCAAATGTGCAAGAATCAAATCACCAACTTCAAATTGAAGTTCTCTCCTGTGTTGATCTTCTCTACGCTTGTAGTCTTGACTTGAACTCTGTAACCGCTCCTTAATTTTGTTGTGAATCTCCTTCATTCCTTCTGCAAAATCCTCTACACTAGCACTCCTGAATTTAGCTTGTTTTGAATCTTTCAATTCAAAAACTCCCCATTGGATTCATTCCATATACAATCTGGAATGGACTGTGCTCTGTGATTATGTTAAATGAATCGTTGTAAGCAAATTCCGCCTGTGGTATAATATGATCCCTTTGACTGTGGTGTTCAGTCACTAGTCTCCTTAGCAAATATCCCAATCTCTTGTTCATGACCTATGTCTGTCCATACATATGAGGATGATACGCTGAGATAAAAGACAAATTTGTCCCTAACTTCTTCCATAAGGTCCTCCAGAAATGTCCCACGAACTTGGTGTCCCGGTCAGAAATGATACTTCTTGGCAAGTCGTGAAGTCTAACGACTTCCTTGAAAAATAGGTTCAAAATATGAGTTGCGCCACTAGTTTTCTGGCATGGTATGAAATGTGCCATCTTTGAAAATATTTCTACCACTACAAAGATTGAATCATATCCCCTCTGTGTCCTTGGTAGTCCCAATATGAAATCCATGCTCACGACATTCCACGGCATTTCAGGTATGGGTAAGGGATGGTATAACCCTACGTTCTACCTTTTTCCCTTCATGTGCTGGATAATTCTACACCTGTCTACAAACTTCTTCATATATGTTATCATCCCTAGCCAGTAATACGAGCCATTCAAATTCAAGAACGTTCTATCATGACCGAAGTGTCCGACCAATCCTCCATTGTGATTTTCCTTCAACAAATTCTCCCTCATGGAGCATTTCGGAATACATAGTTGATTGCCTTTGAACAATAATCCATCCAATATCATATACTCAGTCCATTGGCTATTGTCCCTGAGAATTGGATTCTCAGATGCCTCATATGATTTTCTGAAATCTGGATCATCCCTGTACATTTATTTGAGGTTATCAAAACCCAAAGTCTTGACTCTGAATTCTTGCAATAGCAAAGATTTCCTGCTCAAAGCATCAGCCACTTTGTTAGCAGTTCCATAAATATGTTTAATCACAAAATTAAAATTCTTCATGAACTCAACCCATTTAGCATGTTTTTGGTTCAACTTCTTCTGTCAAGTGATGAATTGCAAAGCGTGATTATCAATGTACAAAACAAACTCTTTCGGAACCAAATAATGCCTCAATTTCTTCAATGCTTGTATGACTGCATAGAATTCTTTGTCATATGTGGAGTACTTGATCTTTTCTTCATTCAGTTTTTCATTGAAATATGTGATTGTCCTATTGTCTTGGATTAGGACTACTCCAATGGAAAATCCACTCGCGTCACACCTGACTTGAAATGTTTTGCTAAAATCTGGCAAAACCAGAATTGGTTGCTCAGTGATCTTCTTCTTCAGCAGGTTGAAGCTCTTCTCTGCTTTGTCTGTCCAGTGAAAATATTTATGTCACTTCTTCACCATATCCATCATTGGTGCACTGATTCCGTTGAAGTTTCGGATGAATTTCCTGTAGAAGCTAGCAAATCCATGGAATCTTCAAACTTTGAAAATAGTCTTTGGCGATGGACAATCTCTAATCTCCTTTATCTTCTCAGGATCCATTTTCGATTCATTTGCAGAGATAACAAAACCCAAATAAATGAGTTTTGTCCTCATGAATGACAATTTCTTCATATTGATCAACAATTTCTCTTGCTACAATCTCCTCATCACAGAAGCTAAATGTTTTAAGTGCTCCGCTTCAGTTTTACTGAAAATTAGTATATCATCCAGATATACAATCATGAATTTTCCAACGAAATCCTTCAAGACTTCATTCATCAACCTCATAAAGGTGCTCAGTGCATTTGTCAAGCCAAATGGCATGGCAAGCCATTCGTACAAAACTTCATTTGTTTTGAATGTCATTTTCCATTCATCACCTTCCCTCATTCTTATCTGATGATATCCTCTTTTCAAATCAATTTTTGAAAAAAACTTTGATCCACTCAAGCAATCCATCAAGTCATCCATCCTGGGTAGAGGAAATATATACCTGATGGTGATTTTATTTATGGTCCTTGAGTTTGTACACATTCTCCAGCCACCATATTTCTTTGGACTTAGCACTATAGGTACAATGCATAGACTCAAGCTTTCTCTAACCAATCCTTTTTCCATCAAATCCTGGACTTGTCTTTTAACCTCTTCATTCTCTTGTGGCATCAATCTGTATGCCTCTTTGTTCAGTAGACTCACCCCCGATATAAGATTGATATGATGACTTATTCTCCTGATGGGTGGTAATGAACAAGGTAATTCGTCCAACACAATGTCAGCGAACTCCTCTAGCAATTCCTAAATTTCCTCCGGTAAATCATCTATCTTAGTACTGGTCGAGACGACTCTAGGTTTTCTTACCACAACAAACATTATTTCTTCATATTTCTTGACATCATCAATAATCTCCTTCCCACTTATGAGAAGTATAGTATTGTTCATCTTTGTTTTCACATCCTTATCCTTAATTGGTAACAACATATGCGTTCTACCATTTTTTTCCAGAGTGTATGTGTTCTTCCTCCCATCATGCACCACATTTCTATCATATTTCCATGGTCTACCCAGCAATAGATGAAAGACATCCATTAGAATGGCATCACACAAAATCTCATCTTTATATCCTCCTATTTTGAATTCAACTAAACATTGTTTAGTGAAATTTACCTGATGTCCTTTTTGTAGCCACAAAACTTTGTATGGGCTAGGATGCGCAACAGTCTCCAGCTCCAGCTTTTCTACCATCTCTGTAAACATAAGATTGTCTTTGCTACCACTGTCCACTATGACTTTGCATTCCATGTATTTGGTTTTACAAGCAGTCTAAAACAAACTATTTCTTTGGGTTGGGTTCTCTGCCTCCTTCTCCAGCTTCAAGAGAACTTTCCGCATCATCAAGGATCTTCCACCCTCAGCATATTCTTCCTCAACATTCCTCCTTTGAGCTTCGGAAATGTGAGTTTCACCACCCTATTTCTTCCTATCTGGACACTGATAGGATTTGTGTCTGATTTTTCCATAGACAAAGCATTTCACTTCGCCTCCTCTTCCTCTTCCTCTTCCTCTGGCTCGAGGAAAAGTGTTTCGATCAGAATATTGTCTCCCTTGCGAGCTTCCTCCTCTCTTCGATTGAGTTTGAGGTTTCTTCCCCTCATTTTTAGACTTCTGAGTTCTGTCCTGGGTAATTTCCTTGCCTCTGCTTTGACTTATGCCTTGGCCTCTTTGACCTTGTTTTCAACTCAACTTTTTTTCAGCTTTCATATCCATATGATAATCATCTTCTACATTTCGGATGGTCATCATGATAATCTCGTCCTGAATGTCATATCATAGAGCATTCATATATCTGGAAAATTTCTCATCATCACTCTCCCGATGACCTTCTCTGATGTTTATCCTGTAGAACTCTTCGGTGTATTCTTTCACTGTCATCATCTTCTGCCTCAAATTCTGCATCCTCTAAAACAGATTGATTTGATAATCTCTGGGTATGAATTTGGCCTTCATTTTTGCAACCATTATGTCCTAGATTTTGATTCTTTGTTTGCCTTTGCAACTCTTGTTAGCCTGTAGTTCATCCCACCACAGTGCTACATGTACCTTCAGTCTAGTGATTATGTTCTTAACTTTCTTGTCTTCTTCAACATCCTCGTAGTCGAAGTATTTGTCCAAATATCTAAACCAATCCAGCATCTCCTCAATGTCTAAGTTTACTTCGTACATTGGAATGTCTATTTTTCCCCTGGCACCTATCCTTGCAACAACTCTAAATAAGCGTTCTTCTGCAACATCTTCGACTGCAATTTCTTCTCCTTCATTTCCAACTTCATTTTCACTTCCATCTTCACTGATATCTCTAGTGTCGATTTTTTTCCTCTGTTCCATCTCCATGGCATCCAGCCTGGCATGTAATTCATGCATCTCTCTTTCCACTGCTGGATCAGGAATTGGCCTTTCTCTTCTTCTTGGCAGCATGGCTGTAAAATTCATCTTTTCTCTCTGCTACATAAAGAAAAGAATTTATTTTGTTCTCTGATACCACAACTGGTGCAGACACCTGGCCCTTGGGCTAAGATCTACACAGGATCTTCTCTAAACCACGACAAGAGTTAATCAAAACCCTTGATTAAGACCGCAAAGTATTTTCGGGTCTCATGAGTTGGACTCTTTCAACCCAATGCCACCTCTCTCTGCAAAAGTCGAGATGTGAAGCTCTGAATGGGTGTAAGGGATAAGCCCCCTCCCTTCAGCCCCTTGAAAAAGTGACCATGACCAAGGCCTTAGTGAAATCTCCTTTCGTGGCTCGCGATCTTGCGAGTTGGAGAGTTGAAGACTCTCGATTCCTCTTTCTCCAAACCTCTGGTCCCCGAGATGCGATACAGGTATGACTCCTCCTCGTTAGCGCCTTTTCAAGTGACCGTCGGCTAGAGATTAACTCTAGCACATATCGAAACTTGAGACTTTGTGAGTTGGAGTGTTGAACGCTCATTCTCCTCCCTTGTGAATCCTCGAAATGCGATAAGTCAACAGGGTGTTGACTCCTCAACAGTGACGTGTGTATGCCACCAGTCATGCACTTTGACCTTTTTCTATGCATTGTATGTTTGTGCAACCTATCACCCATGTGGTATCCTCTTACAGGATGTGCCACCTGTCCACATGAACCCTCGGTGCTTGACACTTCGAGACTCGGGACTTGGAGTGACCAAGAATTTGTCCTGTCCTCCAAACTCATGAACCCCGAATTCACGAAATGATCCAATGGTGTGGGGTAAGCTGCGATAAACAACTCATGTTGATGCTCGACTCCTAGGTGTTGGGTTTCTCCATCCTCTAACCATATTGCAACTCCTGTCAATCCTACGGTCCTCGCGATCTCGCGAGTTCTCCATGGAGAATTTAGACCATCCATCTTTGTCTTGAAAAACTTCGATTCTGAACTTTGGCAAAGGCACTTGGACCTGCTCCTTTCTTGATTTCGATCCAATTCAACCTTTGCTCACCCTCTGTGACCTTCAAACAAAATCGATTTTCCAAGTCTTCGACCTTTCCTTGGAGAATTTTGGGCTTCAAGCCTTCTCTATGTTCGAATATTTCACACTTAGAGATAACTCACAGTTCTCCTTTGAGGGAAGCTCTATGCACTCCTTGCAACAGAGAATTCTTCAACTCCTCTGTGAGTTTGAAGAAATTTGTTCCCTTCTCCTAGCCTATGCACACTTTTCACATCTTTGTTCTCTACTATCACTCCTGCCTGTAAAAGCACAATTGAGTCTCTTCTGAGTGTTCTGAGATGAATTTCAGAACCTAGTCGACACACTCCTTACGGACCCTCCACTACACTCTTTGCAGGATTTATTCGAAAGAGAAACAACTGAAACTCATTCTCCCCTTATCCGAAATTCAAACATTTAACAAAGAATACCATAGCATACGCACACACATAGTATTGAAATAAAATGCACACAGAGAATATAAACAAGACTGCAACATACCATTCAATAGGTGGTTCCAAAAACCATAACACACACATAGATTTTGAATCAAATCTTTCTTCTATTAATTCAAGTGCTCTTGTACATGGAAAATAAGAGAGAAATGCATAAAAATCCTCAATGCTCTTCAATTCTCCTCTGCAGCTCTACATCATACAAAATTATGAATTATGTTTCAAATATACAAGGGTGAGGGTGTCTATCCTCCGTTTTCCCTCCCAAGCTTATAAAATTGTCTAATCTATCATTTAAATCTACCTACTTGCATTAAACATACATAAATGCCTAGTACATCCACGGATATGAACATACACTCCAAAATTAGTTTGGATATTAAATACATAAATGCTAATACACTTTACTCCTGATCATTACATTAATGTTTCAGATTTTAAAATTCAAAACATTTTCACAAAAACGTGTTCAAACGAAATCTGTGTCTAGCTGTCTCCTTGGCTTTAGGCACGCACTTGGGATTTATACGATGCTCCTGCATCATACTCCCTTGCTTGAAAATTTTCATGAACTCTCATTCATGAGCTCTTGCACAGTCTGTCCATGCCTTTGAATTTCTACTTCATTCTTCAGCTGGCATATTCAAGTGGATGTCCTTTCCACTTGACCAAGTATTCAAAATACTCTTTTCTCCCGGTCTTTCTACTAATCCTCTTGTCAATTATGCTTTCCATCTATGGCTTTTAAGCTACAGGCATTTGTTTTGTCCATTGAATCTTTTCTTGTTCAACTTATGCTCCTACTTCTTCAGCTCTGTAAGGGTAAAAATCTGCGACATTGAATATTGGTGAGATTCTGACCCCATCGGCTAATTCAATCTCATATGCATTTGCCCCGAATTTCCTTATGACCTTGCACGGTCCAATATTTTTCATCTTAATCTTATTTTACATTCCCCTTGGGAACCTTTCCTTCCTCAAATGCACAAGAATCAAATCGCCAACTTCAAATTGAAGTTCTCTCCTGTGTTGATCTACTCTATGCTCATACTCTTGACTTGAACTCTGCAACCTCTCCTTAATTCTGTTGTGAAGCTCCTTCATTCCTTCTGCAAAGTCCTCTGCACTAGCACTCTTGAATTCATCTTGTTCTGAATCTTTCAATTCAGAATCTCCCCTTGGCTGCATTCCATATACAATCTGGAATGGACTGTGCCTTGTGCTTCTATTAAATGAATCGTTGTAAGCAAATTTTGCCTATGGAAAAATATGATCCCATTGACTATGGTGTTCAGTCACTAGGATCCTTAGCAAATCTCCCAAGCTCTTGTTCATGAACTCTATCTGTCCATCCGTCTGAGGATGATACGCTAAGATAAAAGACAAATTTGTCCCCAGATTCTTCCATAAGGTCCTCTAGAAATGTCCCACGAACTTGGTGTCTCGATCAAAAATGATACTTCTTGGCAAGCCGTGAAGTATGATGACTTCCTTGAAAAATAGGTTCGCAATATGAGTTGTGTCACTGGTTTTCTATAATGGTATGAAATGTACCATATTTGAAAATATTTCTACCACTACAAAGATTGAATCATATCCCCTCTATTTCCTTGGTAGTCCCAATATGAAATCCATGCTCACGACATCCTACGACCTTTCGGGTATGGGTAAAGGATGGTATAACCCTGTGTTCTTCCTTTTTCCCTTCATGTGCTGGCAAATTCTGCACCTGTCTACAAACTTCTTCACATCATTCTCATCCCCAGCTAGTAATACGAGCCATTCAACTTCAATAACATTTTATCATGACCGAAGTGTCTAACCAATCCTCCATTGTGCTTTTCCTTTAGCAAATTCTCCCTCATGGAGCATTTTGGAATACATAGTTGATTGCCTTTGAACAATAATCCATCCTAGATCATATACTCAATCCATTGGCTTCTGTCCCTAAGAATTGGATTCTCAGACGCCTCATATGATTTTTTGAAATCTGGATCATCCTAGTACATTTCTTTGATGTTATCAAAACCCAAAGTCTTGACTCTGAATTCCTGCAATAGAAAAGATTTCCTGCTCAAAGGGTCAGCCACTTTGTTAGCAGTTCTAGAAATATTTTTGATCACAAAAGTAAAATTTTGCATGAACTCAACCCATTTAGCATGTTTTTGGTTCAACTTCTCCTATCGAGTCACGAATTGCAAAGTGTGATTATCACTGTACACAATGAACTCATTGGGAACCAAATAATGCCTCCATTTATTCAATGCTTGTATGACTTCATAGAATTCTTTGTCATACATGGAGTACTTTATCCTTTCTTCATTCAGTTTTTCATTGAAATACATGATCGACCTGTTGTCTTGGCTCAAGACCGCTCCAATGGAAAATCCACTTGCGTCACACCTAACCTGAAATGTTTTGCTGAAATCTGGCAAAACCAGAATTGGTTGCTTAGTGATCTTCTTCTTCAGTAGGTTGAAGATCTTCTCCACTTCGTTTGTCCAGTGAAAATATTTATGCCGCTTCTTCACCATATCCATCATTGGTGCACTAATTCTTCTAAAGTTTCAGATGAATTTCCTATAGAAACTAGCCAATACATGGAAGCTTCGAACTTCAAAAATAGTCTTTGGCAATGACCAATCTCTAATCTCCTTTATCTTCTCAGGATTAATTTTCAATTCATTTGCAGAGATAAAAAAAAACCCAAATAAATGAGTTATGTCCTCAGGAATGATGATTTCTTCATATTGATCAACAATTTCTCTTGCTGCAATCTCCTCATCACGGTAGTTAAATGTTTTAAGTGCTCCACTTCAGTTTTACTGAAAATTAGTATATCATCCAAATATACAATCACAAATTTTCCAATGAAATCCTTCAAGACTTCATTCATCAACCTCATAAAGGTGCTCGGTGAATTTGTCAAGACAAATGGCATGACAAGACATTCGTACAAACCTTCATTTGTTTTGAATGTCTTTTTCCATTCATCACCTTCCCTCATTCTTATATGATGATATCCACTTTTCAAATCAATTTTTGAAAAAAGCTTTGCTCCACTCAAGCAATCCATCAAGTCATCCATCCTGGATAAAGGAAATCTATACCTGATGGTGATTTTATTTATGGTCCTCAAGTCTATACACATTCTCCAGCCACCATATTTATTTGGACTTAGCACTGTAGGTACAACGCATGGACTCAAGATTTCTCTAACCAAACCTTTGTCCATCAAATCCTCGACTTGTCTTTTAACCTCTTCATTCTCCTGTGGCATAAATATATATGCCTCTTTGTTCAGTATACTTTCCCCTGGTATAATATCGATATGATAACTTATGCTCCTTATGGGCGGGAATGAACAAGGTAATTCATCCAACACAATGTAAGCGAACTCCTCTAGCAATTCCTGAATTTCCTCCGATAAATCATCTATCTTAGTACTGGTCAAGACGACTCTAGATTTTCTTACCACAACAAACTACATTTCTTCATATTTCTTGACTTCATCAATAAGCTCCTTCCCACTCATGAGAAGTATAGTATTGCTCGTCTCTGTTTTCACCTCTTTATCCTTAATTGGCAGCAGCATATGCAATCTACCATTTTTTTCCATAGTGTATGTGTTCTTCCTCCCATCATGCACCACATTTCTGTCATATTTCCATGGTCTACCCAACAATAGATGACAAACATCCATTGGAATGACATCACAAAAAATCTCATCTTTATATCCTCCTATTTTGAATTCAGCTAAACATTGTTTAGTTTCATTTACATGATGTCCTTTTTGTAGCCACAAAACTTTGTATGGGATGGGATGCACAACAGTCTCCAGCTCCATCTTTTCTACCATATTTGTAGGCACACGATTGTTTGTGCTACCACTGTCCACTATGACTTTGCATACCCTATCTTTGGTTTTTCAAGCAGTCTGAAACAAACTGTTTCTTTGGGCTGGGTTCTCTGCCTCCTTCTCCGTCTTCAAGAGAAATTTCTGCATCATCAAGGATCTTTATCCCTCAGCGTCTTATGCCTCAACATTCCTCCCTTGAGCTTCGGCAATGTGAGATTCACCACACTCTTTATTCCTATCTAGACACTGATAGGATTTGTGTCTGATTTTTCCACAGACAAAGGATCACTTCGCCTCCTCTGCCTCTTCCTCTTCCTTTGGCTTGAGGAAAAGTGTTTCGGTTAGCATACTGTCTCCCCTGTGAGATTCCTCCTCTCTCCGATTGAGTATGAGGTTTCTTCCCCTCATCTTTATACTTCTGAGTTATTTCCTGGGCAATTTCCTTGCCTCTCATTTGACTTTTACCTCAGCCTCTTTGGCCTTGTTTTCGGCTCAGTTTTTCTTCACCTTTCATAGCCATATGATAAGCATCTTCTACAATTTGGATGGTCATCATTCTCATCTTGTCCTAAATGTAATATCACAGACCATTCATATATCTAGAAACTTTCTCATCATCGCTCTCCCGATGACCTACTCTGATGTTTATCCCGTAGAACTCTTCGTTGTATTCTTTCACCGTCATCATCTTCTGCCTCAAATTCTGCATCCACCGAAACATATTGATTTGATAATATCTAGGTATGAATTTGGCCTTCATTTTTGCGACCATTATGTCCCAGCATTTGATTCTTTGTTTTCCTTTGCAACGCCTGTCATCCTATAGTTCATCCCACCACAGTGTTGCATGTCCCTTCAGTCTTGTGACCGCGTGCTTAACTTTCGTATCCTCTTTGACATCCTCATCGTTGAAGTATTTGTCCAGATATCTAAACCAATCCAACATCTCCTCAATGTCTAAGTTTTCTTCATACATTGGAATGTCCAGTTTTTCCCTGGCACCTATCCTTGCAACAATTTTGAATAAGTGTTCTTCTACAACATCTTCGACTGCAATTTTTTCTCCTTCATTTCAAGCTTCATTTTCACTTTCAGCTTCGCTGATATATCCAGCATCGACTATTCGCCTCTGTGCCATCTCCATGGAATCAAGCTTGGCATGTAATTCACACATCTCTCTTTCCACTGTTGGATCAGGCATTGGCCTTTCTCTTCTTCTCGGCGGCATGGCTGTAAAATTCCTCTTTTCTCTCTACTACAGAAAGAAAATAATTTATTTTGTTCTCTAAGACCACAACTGGTGTAGACCCCCGACCCTCAGGCTAATATTCATGTAGGATATTCTCTAAACCATGACAAGAGTTAATAAAAACCCTTTATTAAGACCAAGAAGGATTTTTGGGTCTTGTGAGTTGGATTCTTTCAACCCAATGCCACCACTCTCTGCAACTGTCAATATGCAAAGCTATGAATGGGCATAAGGGATAAGCCCCCTCTCTTCAGCCCCTTGGAAAAGTGACCATGACCAAGGCCTTAGTGCAAGCTCCTTTCATGGCTCATGATGTCGTGAGTTGGAGAGTCAAAGACTCTCGACTCCTCTTGCTCCAAACCTCTGATACCTGAGATGTGATATGGGTATGGCTCCTCCTCGTTATCACCTTTACAAGTGACCACCTATTAGAGATTAAATCTAGCACCTCTCACAACTCATGTCTTCACGAGTTGGAGTGTTGAACGCTCGTGTTCCTCCCTTGTGAATCCCAAAAACGTGATAAGTCAATAGGGTGTTGACTCCTCCACAGTGACACATGTACGCCACCTGTCACCCACTTCAACCTTTTTCTGCACATTGTATGTTTGTGCCACCAGTCAACCATGTGGTTTCCTCTTACAGGATGTGCCACCTATCTGCATGAGCCCTTGACACTCGACACTTCACGACTCGAGACTTGGAGTGACCAATAATTTGGCCTATCCTCCAAACTCACGAACCCCAAATTCACAAAATGATCCAATGACGTGGGGTAAGCCATGATTAATGACTCACGTTGACCCTCGACTCCTGGATGATGGGTTTCTCTGGCTTCTAAAAATATTGCAACTCCTATCAATCTTACGATCCCCGCGATCTCACGAGTTCTCCACGGAGAATTTAGACTGTCCATCTTTGTCTTGACAACCTTCGATTCTGAACTTTGGCAAAGGCACTTGGACGTGCTCCTTTATTGATTTCGATCCAATTCAACATTCTCTCACCCTCTGTGACCTTCAAATGAAATCGATTGTCTGGGTCTTTGACCTTTCCTTGGCAAATTCTGGGCTTCAAGCCTTATCTATGCATAAATCTTGCACACTTAGAGATAACTTACGGTTATCCTTCGAGGGAAGATCTGTGTACTCCTTGCAACAAAGAATTCTTCAACTCCTCTATGAGTTTGAAGAAATTCAATCCCTTCTCCCAGCCTGTGCACACTTTTCACGGCTTTGTGCTCTGCTAGCACTCCTAGTAGGAGTTCTGAGAAAGAGAAACAACTGAAACTCATTCTCCCCTTATCCAGAATTCAAACACTTAACAAAGAATCCCAGAGCATACGCACACACATAGCATTGAAATAAAATGCACACAGAGAATATAAACTAGCCTACAACATACCATTCAATAGATGGTTCCAACAACCATAACACACACATAGATTTGGAATCAAAGCTTTCTTCTATTAATTCCAATGCTCCTGTACATGGCAAATAATAGCTAAATGCATAAAAATCCTCTGTTCTCTTCTATTCTCCTCTGCATCTCTACAGCATAGAAAATTCTAAATTATGTTTCAAAGATACAAGGGTGAGGGTGTCTATCCTCCGTTTTCCCTCCTAAGCTTCTAAATCTGTCTAATCTATCATTTAAATCTACCTACTTGCATTAAACATACATAAATGCCTAGTACATCCGCGGATAGGAACATACGCTCCAAAATCAGTTTGGATATTCAATACATAAATGTTAATGCACTTTACTCCTGATCATTACATTAATGTTTCAGATTTTACAATTCAAAACGTTTTCACAAAAACGTGTTCAAACGAAATATGCACATCTAGTTGTCTGCTTGGCTTTAGGCACACACTTGGGCTTTATACGATGCTCCTGCATCAGTTTACTTTGATTAACGATCTCTAGACCTACATCAAGACCCTTATCTTGTACATGGGGAAAATTGAAGAATATGATGAAATGGGTTTGTAGAAAAGTTGATATAGTACAACCTAGTACTATTATGTAGTTCTCTAATGTAATTATAACAACCATTAATTTAGAACAGAATAGTAAATTTAAAATTTACTCAAAATTCACTTAATCTAGCACATTCAATCCAATATTTCAATAAATAAAATTTACTAACAATTTACATACCTCACTCTGATGCTATCCGCCGCTTGAACCTGACGCTGCTCCTTAGGACACCCCAAAACCAGCCACCCTACCAACTAGTATGCCTAGCCCTAGGACATCAATGGATGTCCTAGCCCTCCAAGCCCAAAACCTCTGCAGCCCCCCCGGTGCACTGTAAATCCCCCTGTAGATTTCACTCTCCAATCCTCCAAGCTTCCCCTCTCGTAGAATTCCCTTCTCCCCTATCGTAGAATGAATGAATGAATGAATCCCGTCCCTCCATAATCCTTCTCCACCTCCCTTATTCCTCCTTCACCGCCCCCTCCATTAACTCCCACCTAACTCTTTATTACACCTTATCCCATTCGTAAAGGCCTTATCCCTTATTAATTTCCTTATCCCTTATTAATTGCGTTATCCCTTACTTAAATGTTTCCCTTTTATGTATTGGTTACGTTATCCCCCTATGGGATACGTAACCCCATTTAACATTATATTTTATTTTCCCCCCTTTGTTTAATACTTAATTAATCAATTAATTAATTAATAAACAAATTAATCATTAACC
>SNQJ01S0059611.1:20691-42586 GCA_010110895.2 Picea sitchensis | reverse complement strand
GGGCCTCAAGAGCCTTCCATTGGAGAAGGAAGGGACCCAAGTCCCCTTTCCCCTTTGTGTACCTCTGGATTTCACTAATCAGATCAGCCTATCTATTGGTGAACTTGTTCCATTGTCACTTGTATTTAGTTTTTGTTTTTGTTTTTTTTTTATGCTCATGTTGTTGTTTATTTCTTGCTTAACTCTTGTTCATACCTTTACTATTTTCTTTCTAACCTTTTGCATTACAGCTGTCATGCCTATCAGAGCCCAAGTAGGCATGTAAGTGCTTGCTTTTTGCTCACTCATTGACGAAAAGAGCACGAACAAGAGGGATTTTTCATCACAACTATGATTAATATACATTTTATATACATTAATGTAGTACCTGAAAGAGAAATGAAGAAAGACTGACAAAAACCTAAAACTTGCATCAACCAAATTGTGTACTTTGAAAGCAAATTAGGGTTTATGGTTTACGTGATGAATTGATGATGGAAGAAACTGTGTGTGCCACTCAAATTTGAGTCCCAAAACCCTTCCATATCATTAAGTCATGCAAATAGTCTATCCATGACAAATTTAAGTGCATACAGAAACTGTTTGAAAAAATTTCAACATTAGCCCCATTCGCAGGTCACTGTTGTCGGTGTCTAGTCCTTGTACAATTTTTGTTCCTTGTTCCTTGTTCTGTGTTCCTCGTTCCTCATTACTAATTCCTTGTTCTTTTTTCCTCGTTCCTTGACCATATTGTAGTCCCAAAGATCCATTATTTTTGTACAAAACATACTAATGGCATAAAATGTCCCACACAAAGACCAAATTAATATCAGCTACATAAGTCTTTTGTCTTTTTTCAACGACTATGTAACGAATCTCAATTCTAAGAAGATTCAAATAGGACCTAATAAAATTAATTTCTTTCTTTAACCATGGGTGAAATAACACTATCATTCAATAGTAAAATTGTTACATTTCATTGTAAGGCATCATGTGTACTAAGGGCTTGAGCCACCATATCCACAAAGGAAACATACCAAGAATATTTGTCTTATGAACAAAATATGGTACTATCCATTTTGTGGTTTGGCATGGAGATTTTTATTATAGAATACACTACATTGCACCATAATATAATCCCTACACTCATTGAAAACCATGTAACACCATTCAAATTAGACACAATATTCTTGCAATGAATTAGCTATACTATCGACGAACTGTTTTTGTCGATAGTATAGCAAATTCATCGCAAGATTATTTTCATTCGTCTCTCTTGAGACGATATAAAATTATTCTTTCATTCATTTCATATTTGGTTTATAAACTTGAAATGTCAATTTGATACCTTGCAAACTAGTTGGACCTTCAGTCAAATACAAATATGAAACTTGGAATCATTAACATATCTACTAGAACATATGAAAAATAGGGTTTATGGTTTCCATGATGAATTGATGATGGAAGAAAGTATGTGTTCCAGTCAAATTTGAGTCCAAAAACCCTCCCATATCGTTACGTCATGTGAATAGTCTATCTAGGTCAAATTTCAATGCATACAGATGCAGTTTGAAAATACTTCAACGTTGGGCCTATTCACATGTCATTGTTGCCCACCTCTAGTATCTTGATGGTGTTAATTAATCAATCAACGAAATAGAGGGATTTTTCATCACAAATATAACACAGATACATTTTATTATATACATTAATGTAGAACCTGAAAGAAAAATGAAGAAATACTGACGAAAACCTAAAACTTGCGTCAACCAAATTGTCTACTTTGAAAGAAAAATAGGGTTTATGGTTTACATGATGAATTGATGATGGAAGAAAGTGGGTGTGTCACTCAAATTTAAGTCCATAAACCCTCCCATATCATTCATTCATTCCAATAGTCTATCCATGAAAAATTTCAATGCATATAGAAACAGTTTGAAAAACATTCAACGTTGGCCCCATTCGCAGGTCAGTGTTGTCGGTGTCTAGTCCTCATACAATTTTCGTTCCTTGTTCCTTGTTCTTTGTTCCTTGTTCCTTGTTCCTCATTCCTTGTTCCTTTACCATGGCGTAGTCCCAAATATCCATTATTTTTTTACAAAACATACTAATGGCATAAAATTTCCCACACAAAGACCAAATTAATATCTACTACATAAGTCTTTTGTCTTTTTTCAACGACTGTGTAACGAATCTCAATTCTAAGAAGATTCAAATAGGTAACAATATTGATGAAATATTATATGATCATGATGGTATAAAAATGAAAGATATTCTCTTGGTTTCAAGAATAATTTATCCTCTACTAAACAAGGCCAACCACGTGAAGGTGGAAGCTCATATGGCCCCTCCCCTCCCGCTCACATCACTTTCAATTGATCCCCAAAACCCAATCTATAAAATAGAAAATAATCGAAAGCAATGTCCTATTAAGATTCATGCATAGAAACTAAAAAAACAAAAATTAATGAAGGTATATGAAATTATGTGTTTCTAAATGATATTTTTAGTCTACCATGTACTTTAGTATATTGACAACTATTTTCAAGTTTCAAATAATAATTAAGAAACATGTAACCTAGGATATGAAAACACTTCATAAAACTTAAAAACATGTAATTAACCCATGACATTAAAAGTAAATTATTTTAAGAGAATAATTCATACAAATTAAAATATTATATAGTCAGGTACTTAATCCAACCTCAACATCTGTGTAATCATCCTTATTTTCTATATTGATATTCTTCATCGAAATCGACATCTGTATCCTCATTCGGTTCTAAAATAATGTTGAAAGGATTGATGATATCATCATCGTCATCAATGTCATTTTCGATCATATTTTCATCGGCATCATCATCAAGAATTGCAATATTGTCTCCTACGCCTAGATCATGATCTTCTTTGTCTTCTTCATCTGTCAACCCTCCATGATATTCTGACTCTATCTGATATGTCGAATCATCTTCTTGATATTCAATATCATCTTCTTCCTGTAAATGAGTATACTTAATTGGCATTCCTCTTGGATCATATCTAACAACAAATGACCAATCCCTTTCACTTGGAACATTTGTGTAAAAGACCTGTTCACATTGTCTTGGAAAAACATAGCGATCATGTCCTCTTTCAAACACTGTTGTTTTAATCATTGGAAATCCATTGGCATGTTGAATAACAGTTCTTTCCTCATCACGTTCATGCATTCATAACATATATCATTTGACATCGAACATAACTAATTTGAAGGAATTAAAGTCACACTCAAGTATATCGTTTAAATACCCATAGTATCTATTTTCAGACTCTCGGGGATGTCTGTTACTCCTACAGGAAACATTAGTGACCTGGAATACTGTAGTTATCCCACTATCAAAAAATTTCCTGGTTTCATCCAATTGTTTGATGCGAAATTTATGACCATTGCACCACATATCTTTGTGGTGTTTCAACTACAATATGTCAGATATGTAAAATATGCATTGTCAATTAATAAATTAACATATATTTATATAACTTCAAAAGTATCTGAAAAATATAGTTCACATGTAGTCACATTAATATAATATAAAATAACTGAAAAAAATGGGTTAATTTGCTTACCTGTCAATCTTTCAAACCATATGCTAGATCAATTTCCCTCTGCGTAACATTGGCATCTCCGTTACGATGAGCTTCTCTAACCAATTCAAACATTCATTGCCATGATAATGTACCTCCATTATGTTGTTTACATATTTCAATCCATACATTCATCCAGTCAAGATTATTTGCAATGTATAAATGCAGTGCATCCCACTCTTGAGCAAGTGAATCAAAAAAACATAATTCACCAATATTAAATATTAGTTATAATGTACAATATGCAGGTATTTATAAATATTTATAATTTATGAAATAAATTATATTAATATATGAATGAGTATGATCATATACACAAAAAAATGAAACTTTATATGTATTATTAATATAAATTTTCACAACTATTAATATATTACCTCTCATTTTTTTCATTCTACCTTGCCCCAACAGATTCCCTTGATCTTAATTTTTTTTGATGAAGTTCACATCCCAAATGTGATCCACTGCATGCATAGTTGGCACTGTTAATTTAAGAATATGTTGACTAATATACACCATGGATTGATATACCATAGAACCCTCATGAATCTTTGTCTAACCAATGCCTTCAATGATTTCAAGTGTCTCTCCACCATCCACATTGACCTTGTGTGAACAGGTCCACAAATTTCAATCTCCTCAACTTGGTGTATGAGGTAGTGTTCTTGTGCATTGAAAAATGTAGGAGGTATATACTTTTGCATTTCACACATTAGACGAGGAATTTCTCTCTTCCAATACTTTATATCATCTTCGTGGATTTATTTCAATGAAAACCATCTACATGAGATCATGACACAAGAAAATAACATGTTTCAACATAACATAATATAATATATTACATTACAAGTAAAACACGTGTCATTAAGTAAAACAATAATTTAAAAGAAAATTTTGCATATAAATCACAACTACTTACCTCATGTATTTTCCAATATCATATATAACTTGTTTGATGTTGTTCTCAAATTCATTTGGGAGAGATAGCGGTAGAACATATGGTAACAAAAAAATTAATCGTTATTTATTTCGACCAAAGTAGACAAGAAAAAATAAAAAAACTAAAAGATCTATAAGGCCAATATATATAAATATGTATACCAAAATTATTACCTTAATGAAGGTATGCCAATCATGTGTTTTTACCCCACCAAATTCACCTTTCTTCATTAAGATATTTTTTATGTTTGAAGCAAAACCCGTGGGAAATTTAATTCTTTGAATGACCTCTTTTACATCATTGCTTTGTTGCTCTGTTAATAACCATGGAAGGTTATTTCGGTATAGTACTCCATATGATCTATTTAAATATCAGATCACACTTCGCATTTCATGATTGGCTTCCTAAATGTCAGTACAAATTTTGACAATTTTTTCTTTGTCCCTCCTACCATCTATGGTTCGCCATAACGTTTCAGCCACATTATTCCCGATATGAATTGTATCAAACAAATGAGATATTTTTATCTCTTCATAGTAGGGAAACCTCATGAATTGAGTAGGATAAAATTTCATTCCTCATGGAATACCATTATTAATACCTTCATGATGATTGCGGCCTTCATGAAGCATAAAAGAAGTCACAAAAATAATTATCAAATATGGTAAAATAAATTAAATGATTAATATAAACATTCAAAACATTACATGATCTATGATACATTATGAAATTGATTACCTTGACGATTTCTATTATATTCTAACCTCCATAGGTGAGGTGTCATTCTTTGTGGTTTTAAACCAGTCTCTTCTTGCCCATTGAAAATATGTTTTTTAGTAGTACGATACCTATGGTTCTTAGGAAGAAGGTGCTTATACTCATCAAACACCATCTTTCCTAAACTTTTTGAATGACGATACTTCATCTTAGGGCCACAAACTGGACATGCAAATTTACCCTTTGTTTGAGGACCTGCAACAAATGGATTAATGCCAATTATACGATGAGATTATTTAAAAATTAAACATGCACCATGATAGCATTAAAATATTGTATAGTATTAAAGAGAAATATTAGAATGCTACATACCACAAAAATGTGTTAGTCCAGGGGCATCATGAATTTTCCATAAAAGTATTCCATGGAATTTAAATTTCTTCTCCATGATTGGTTTACATATGTCATACATTGTGATGCTAGCCCATAACTTTAGTAGCTCGTCGATAAGAGGCACAATATATACATTCATATATTTAACCTGGTACTTACCTAATTGTTTGAAATTACACATAATTACTATAGGAATGATATCATGTAATATATATAATTAAATAAATAAACAAAAGATATTATGCAAAAATTGAAACAAATGAAAATGTTAAATTCAAAAAATTCATGTAAAAAAATTGTCAACATTATGTGCTCCCTCTTTATTGACATCCAAGGAGGAATGTTATTGTTGATAACAAAAATATGCCACATTGTTAACAAAAATATGCCACACTGAGTAAATAGACCTAAGCTCTCTGAATGGATTAACACCGTCAGCTGCCAATGAAAGACTAAATTTATGAGGTTCATCTTTGAAATATGCCCATTTTTCCTCAATTTCCCTAAATGCAGAACCATCGGAAGGAATTCTAAGAACACCATCTCCACTTTTGTTATGCGCATGGTAATCCATAAATTGTGCTATGCTTTCACACCTGAACAATCGTTGCAAATGTGGAATTATGGGAATATGACAAAGAACCTTTCAAGGCACCCTTTTTGTTACTTGATCGGTTCGATATCTACTGATAAGACATTACAGACATTCTTTTTTCGAAGCATGTTGTTCATAATATATAATATGGTCATTAGGACATGCATCTATAGTTTGATAATTCATTCCAATGTCTTTCATAATGGCATGCAAACCTCGATATGTGAGAGGTAAAATATTTGACGATGGTAACAAAAATTCACCTAACAATCTACAACATAACAAATAACTAGTTAATGTAAGAATATTAATCGTAAAAATTGCATTCTTATTTTACACATTAATTAACACTATAAAACAAATAGAAAAAAATCAACATTTATGTATAATATGAGATAAAACATATTACATACCTTAGGATCTGTGTCATACAAGTGTTCGACAAATTATTCATAAACTTTAAGTTCACTAGAAACAATGTAGTGGAGAGAATATTTTCTCTTGATCCTTCAAAAAGTCACTTATTTGCCTTTTCTAATAGAGGTTCATCATAAATACTAGCATTTTCCCCATCCTCATCCGGTTGCGAAAACAAATCTTGGATCATTTTATTTGTCCCATCGTCTTCTTCCATGGGATCATTAACTTGATTTGTCCCATCATATTCTTCCATGAGATCCTCATTTGCTTGGTCATGATGTTCCTCAGCTTGTACAACATCATTTCTACTAATACTTAGTGCAATATTATGCGGAAAGTTAGAGGGCAACTCTAAATTTATAATTACAAACAATCATGCAAAATTAGTGTATGCTATAACAAACATTCAAAAAATGTATATAATATATATATATATATATATATATATATAATTTTATATAAATTTGACAAAATAAAAAAAGATAATGAATATATAGCTAATTACCATAATGAACGATTCCCATATTCATTCGATCCACCATCAATGTGCCCATATTTCCTACAATGTTTTGTAGTTGTTTCTATTAAAATTCGGGCAATAACATCTACCATCACCCTTTTCACCCGCTTTACTTTTGTCCCCACCTCTGACTACATTCTGCGACATTCTTCTGCACAACTTCTACACAAAAATACCCTTTCGGAAACGTCATTGTTATAGCAATATTTTCGCAACATCTTTATATCGTCAAAAATTTATAGTTCAATTTTAGGTCACAATTGCGACGACCATGACCTAAAATATTTCTTTTTTTTTACCTATTTATTTGTCATTTTTAACGGTTACTTTTAACGTTAGGTCATTCGTCGCTCTTGCGATGAACGTTGACCATATTAATTTAGAAAAAAATGCATTCATTTCTCTTGTGATGAGCGTTCACCATATTAATTTAGAAAAATTATATTCGTCGATATAGCGATGAATATGGGGTGGATTTAGAAAAAAATGAATAATTGAACTTTTTCCCTTGAATGTTGTGACGAAAGATTACTTTCATCACAAGTGGTCGTCGCAAATTTTTCAATATGTAGTAGTGTTTTCTCCTCCTACAAGTCCTTCTCTTGGACCTCGACTGCACTTCTGGAAAGTGCAAAGCGCTATCTCTTCTGAGCTTTGATCTCTTCATACTCACGTTATTCTTCCTAAGCTTTGATTTTCATATTGTTTGCTTCTTCTTCTGAACTTATGCTTTCCTTGTTTTCCATCATTGTTTATTTCCTCATTGTTGTGTTTCCTATTTGTAAGAATACTATCGTCGTTGTTGTTCTTTCCATCAATGACAAGCACACTCCGTTGTAAACATGCCAACACGCTTGACTAGAAATATATGGTAATCGTTTGGGCACTTATGGAACTCAAATTTTGATTATGTTAGTGGCATTGAATTTGTAATCCATAAAACATATAATTGGCCTATTTTGGAGGTGAAAAATATGTTTTGACCAATACTCGAAATTATGAGCAAAGGATTTTTTAATGAAATTTTAGGCCTCGTTCTTGTTACCGCTTCAACCAAATTCAATTATGTCAATTCTTGCAAAATATTTGTTATATAGGCTCTTAATACATCAATTGGAACTGAATTCATCCTTCATTAGATGATAGATATAATCTTGTGAAAACTTCCATCTAACGTTTGGAGCGCTTGATACTGAGTTTGTGAAATAAGTACCAATTATTTTCTAAGGAGAAATTTAGAGCCATCCAATGTCTTGCAGATGTTGTGATCATACTACATAATGATAAATGATACTTTCATGGTCAGGGTTATTAATAGTATCAAGAGACAAAAAACATACATGTGGGTATGATACGCATAGTAAAAACTACTTATGACACAAACAAACTTGAGAGGATTATTATCACACTCAATCAAGATCCATGTTGAAGTGAGGAATGGAAAATCCTCACTCAAGCATTTTAAAATATCACTAGGCTAAGGTGAGATAGGAGTGATTATTACCCTAGGTTTATAGCCTATGCAAAATTATCAATCAACCCTCAAGAAATATGTTCTTGAACCTGATGTTATTATCAAGTTGTGTGTGTATGTTTTTTAAATGTAAAAATGTTTATGTTTGAATGTTTAAAAAATGAATGAAATAAAGAATACATACAACCTGAAAACTAGTAACACAAGTCTCAATTGAGAATAAACCAAATTTTTATTAATGATGGATCTTTTGAGTTACAACAAAATGTTTTTTTTCAAACACCTACGAGGGTAAGGACCAAAATCAAACTTACAAGTCTAGGAATTTTTTTTAACAATTATACAAAGACAACTGGTGCCTGAAAGAAAATGACCAAGACTAAAATATATTGTATCAACCAAGCCATAAACTCATCAAGTCTTGATTCTTACAAAGAATGTCAAATGTATATGCTTCTTAGTCCTTTCTTCTTTTCCACCTTTAGAATGATCCTTATCATAATTATTTATCTCTAATCCCCCATGTCTTTTTTTTCCTTCTTTTCTCCCTTTTATTCTCTAAAAGGTAGTTCTTCAAGTAGTTGAACTACTTTTAGTTACAAAAGTTAAATAAATTTAGTTAATAAATAGGATAAGTATTTTATATGATAAGGATAATAAATAAATAATATAATAACTAAATAGGTAGGGTCCCCCTCTATCATGCATTATTTAATTTCTAATATTTATTTGTTGTTTTTTCTTGTTGCTCCATAATATAATAAAAAATAAAAATCAACACCATAAAGTATACCATAAACATGCATAAAAAACACCATGACATATATCGTGTGTATCTCCCATAATTAAACATGATATTTTAAGTATCAAAAATAAATATCATGGTTCTGCCATCTGTCCAAAATAGTGGCATAGTCAAATGTTAAAATAAACAAAATGAAAATAACCCAGGGAAATTATTTTTGAAAACATCTTCTCTTTCCCTAATTAAGTATTCATACTAAGACTTCTTTTCTTTTAGTTGGACTACTTCTAGATGCAAAACACTCAAACTTCCTTTTCCACTACTTGTTGATTTTATCTTGGATTGAGCAGAGGAAGAGGACTTAGACATGCTGGTAGAGGTAATTTGTTGCTTGTCTTTGTAAATTTGAGAGCCATGAGCAGTGGCTTTGTGATCTTTTGGAGGAGGAGGAGGAGGAGGAATAGATGCATTAATGGAAGCTTCTAACACAGTCTGAAATGGTAATGTTGGGTGGACCAAAGGAGAGGGAAAATATGCATTTATGGAAATAGTATGAACTGGAGGAGGGGGTTGTTAATGTGCCATTAATTAGCACCAGAAGAACGATTAACAAGTATACCATCTTATCCATCATTATGAGGCTACATAGGGGATTCAAGAACATTGACAATATCAGGGTGAGGTTGCAATATAACATTAGGAGGTACTTGGGTCTAAGGAAAAGCATGTTGTCCACCAAGATTTAAGTGCCCGGTTTGAATCATTTGTTGAAACTCATATGAATAAGTATCAAAGTGAATACAAAACCTAAATTCCTTATGCCTCTAAGGTTGTCGAAATGTGTTAGGAAATCTCCCTTGTCTTCCTCTGTTTCCCCCTCAGCTACTACCATGACTGAAAAATCTCATCTATATCAATCATAGTCAAATTAGTACATGAAATATAAGACACAATAAAATTATACATCTAATAAACTTTTTCATCATGATTAATTTGGCTCTGAGAATAACAAACCATGCAACATAAAATGGATATGAATGGGAAAATTAAAACAGGGATAAAAGTATAGCCCTAAAATCATTAATCCAACAACATTCTTGTACGAAATCCATACATGTAATATACTACTTCCATATAGAAAATTACAAGGAGACTGTCCAAACCTTTAACTTTAAACCATGTCTACAAGAATTCTCATGAAACTTAATTAGTCTAGATATTTTTCCAATCCATATTCAATCATTCACATGTGCTATAATAAAATTCTACCTTTAATCAATAATGTTGATCATACATCCATACTGTATTTCTTTTATACTCACTTCATTTTAATTATATAGATAGGGTAAGAATGGAAACAAGAATTTAAATGAATGGGATTTGAGGGAAATCACTTATGTAAAGTGAAATTAATGAGCGGTAATGAGTCTATATAACAACCCATATGACTTTCGTCATTTTTCTTTTAAGCCATCAAAATATAAGTCATTGTATGTATAACCATGAATAACATTTCCATCGAAACCAATCATATGTGTGAGATCTTTAATGTACCTACATTCCCAAGACAAAACTATAAACAAGGATATCTTCACCATTAAATCCATGTTATTCCATGCTCAAAATTGAAGCTATAATCAAAATAAAATCAAAGACTGATTCCCAAAAAATTTCAACACATTAGGAGTCTAAAAAAATACAATCATATCCCATTTCAATTATACTTCAATTATTTAAACTCTGTGCCAAAATCGTCAACCAATCATGTTGTACAAACTATTCCAAAATTGTGTGCATATATAATTTTACCAAATCTCAGTTGAACTCAAAATATTTCAACCAAAAGTCACAAAAGACTAAGGAGAAATGTGAGGAATAATCACAACACAATTGAAATTCCATCTTGCATTTGGAACTAAAAGACCCAAGTTCAAACATGTAGCTCATAGTTATGGGTTTTACATATATGTTTTCAAGACTTTCATATTTTAGAATTATTTTGAACATATTCGAATTGACGGTAAAAGCCCCAATATTTCCTTTAACAACCCAATGCATATGAAAAACTTTAATTCACAACTGATATTTGAAATGCCCCAAAACTTAAATTCCCAATGAGAAGGGCATGACTACATGCAATTATATCAACTCAGTTTCATGCTCGTGAGGGGTAAGGTTAGGGTTCAAAACCATCACCTTTTTAAAACAATATATTTAGGATCAAGGCAAACAATTTGAAAGATGAATATATGCATCATTTTATAAAACCAAATAACAATCACCAAATACGAGCCTCGAATTAGCCACAACCCATGTCAAAAAATCCAACCATAATCAAAATAACAACTTGGGTGCAACTCAATGATCATGCAACTAAGGAAATCAAAAGGGTTTGAATCCATAACCATTCTTTTCAAAAGAGAAAACTATCATGCAAATCAAGAACCAAAAGAATGAATACTTCCAGGGACAACAATTTATTCAAGCTTGTTCCATTTCATTTTTAAAAAAATGATTGGAAATTGCATCTTAACTGAGACATAATATCAAGGATGGGGTGAAATATGAAAACTTTGGTGAATTCAACCTCAGTCTTAAACCCATAAACTAAGAAAAAAATATTTTATTCAATCTAAAAATACCAAAACACTCATAAAAGTTTAAAGAGAACTCAGGTTCGAGTCTCATGCATGCAAAACAAGAGCTACCTTTTTTTGAACTGTAATGGAAAGTGAAAATATGGAAAATGCAAAAAAAAAAAACATTATTTTCCTTTATCCAACAATGAAATTTTCTTTCCTTTTCTTCAAGAAATGGCAGAGTAGGGAGAGAAGACTTCCATGCACACAACAATGTTAACCAAAGCCAAATATAGCCAAATTTTAAAGACAATCATGTATTTCACTAAATGTTAAATCAACTACAAGCTCATACCTTGTACACTAATGCTTTAAAACTAGAGGTGAGGGGTGAATCAATTATGAAACCACCAAGAGAAAAGGCCTTAGTAAGTGGAGCTTAGATTGTTTTCTCAACTTTCAACAAAGAAAATGACCAAAAACCAAGGCAGAAAGGAAGAGATATTGCACATGACTGTGGAGTGAATTCCCACGTCCTAGCACCTTTAATGCATGGATAGCTCAATCATGTCACCAACCCAACAAAGGATTATGTATGAAATTTGATGTTCAGACCAACAACTTCGATTGATCTAGTTTTGAATCAGAAATCAAAATGAAAACAGAAAAATAAAATTTTAATCTAAAAAGAGAAATAAAAGCAATAAATTGTACAAGGAGAAAATAAAAATTATATACAAGAAACATTGGTAATGAAGAAATCATCCATGTTTGATATAGTATTTCAAATGTGAACCACTAGTCATATAAGAAAACAATCACACATCCATGTCTTTCAACAAATAAAAATTATTACCAACAATGGAGGAAATACTATAAGTACCTAACCAAAGATTATGAAACTTTGTGTGCTTACCTTTCTCGGCATGAGAAGAATCCCAAAGTAAAACCTTCTCATCAACTGCAAAAGTAGTTGATTTTTCTCTTTTGTCAAAATAGTTTTTGATAGATTGTTGTCTCTTCTTGATATTTTCAAGAGCATAGTTCCTTTGTTCTTCAAGAGCCAATAAGGCATTAATCCTCTGAGGGAGTTTTGTTAACTCTAGAGCCTACAATGTTAATCTAAGGGAGATTAACTCAAGTTCCACAGACATAATAGATTCTTGACCATACAAAAGTATGAAAGGAGTATGGCCTATACTATTTTTAGTGGTGTTTTTTTCTTCCCAAAGTGAATATGTGAGTAACATGTGCCACTGACCGGGTTTATCAGTTATAATCTTCTTTATATTCTTGACCAGATTTTTATTTGTGGACTCGGATTTCCCATTTCCTTGCAGATAGTAAGTGGATGAAGTAAAATGCTTCACCCTGAATTTATTTTGAAACTAGGTAAATTTTGAAGATATGAAATTTGGCTCATTATCAGTGATAATTTCTATTAGAAGACCAAAACGAGAGAATATATTAGATTCCAAGAAGAAGATTACTTGTTCATCTTGTGCATGCTTGAGTGGTGCAACTTT
This sequence comes from Picea sitchensis, assembly GCA_010110895.2. Taxonomy (NCBI): domain Eukaryota; kingdom Viridiplantae; phylum Streptophyta; class Pinopsida; order Pinales; family Pinaceae; genus Picea; species Picea sitchensis. Next base: position 29,074 of record SNQJ01S0059611.1, on the reverse strand, counting down.
AGTCCATTTAGTGAAATAGTTTGTTGTTGTTAGGATAAAATATGTCCATCAGAATATGAAGGGTTAATAGGACCAATGAAATCTAATCCCCATTTAGAAAAATGGAAATCGAGAAGAATTGGTTGTAAAGGCATGGCAAAGAAAAAAAACATCCTGCAAACTTTTGACATTCAACACAAGCCTGTGTAAATTATAGGAATCTTTGAACATTGAAGGTCGGTAATAACTAGTTCTCAAGATTTTGTATGCAATGGATTTTGCAATAAAATTACCACCAAAATGAATACTTGAATATGTTGGCGCATAATTGATCGCACCAGGGTCCTTCTTAGGTTACCAAAAAAAGGTACCGAAGTAGTCTAGAAAACTAGAATTTTCAACTTCCTTGAATGGAATAAGTCTCACCCAAAGTGAAACCAAGATGAGGAATATAGGGAAGGGTAATAAGAATACTTAGACAAATCCATACGATATCGGGATCGTTGTTAGTCATGTGCAAGATATATTAAACCTAGAACTATTTGAACATTCCTAACCCATATTAAAGAAAATAGAGTTACGTTGCATTCATAAAGAAGCTATATCCAATTATGTATGTTTGACATAAAGATAATACATAGAAACATTCAAGATAATCTGAAGCTAAACAGACACAATAATTTCAAATTTTGGGTCTCTCTTTGTATTAGCATCATATGGCTCTCCTTTTTTACATGATTCGACTAAGTTACATATATTGCTCAGTCATGCCAAAGATAACATAAAAAACTCTATACTACCGAGAGACAAGGTTATCCCTAACCCTTTCTCTTTAAACATTACAACAAGACATGACTATGTTACAACCTTGGTCTGGTTCCGAACCCATACCGTTTTTGGTTTCTTTCTTTATTATGTTTTCCAGCTCCTCTGTAACTTGCGCAACTTTTGTTTACCAAAATTGGGACTGTAGCATTCCTTGCGCAACTTATAACAACAAAACGAAGGGCCCAATAGGCTCCGACCACAATCCTTGAATCATCCTCAATTCAAATCCTTGGTTCTTCCATGGTCTCTAGATTGGCCTATTGGTTTCCTTTGTCTTATGTCTCTGCTTTGCTTCCAATTTTTGCTTGAGTTCTTTCATTTTTCGCTCTCTTCCTTACTCCTTGGAAATTTATGACTTTGTCCTGCCACTTTCTAGCAAGGAGTGAATATTTGGCCATGAACTACTCAGTCGCGGTGCAACAATGCACACTCCGACTTTATTACCTGAATTTAAAGAAATTACAGAAATTCAAATCTAACTACTATTCATGATCCTTTGGGTTGGAGCAACTGTTATAGAAATATTTACCTCACCCTATGCAATCTTTAACAGAGGGCCTTATTCCATTTCACTATGCAGACTTATCTTCCCTGTTGATAAAATCCAGAGTCAAAAATTAATATTTTTCCACATATATGCATCTTGTACACTATATAGCATGCGTATATGAAGGTTGCTCCACTACAGCCCGCGTACATCAGGATTTGTGTCATAAAATGAAATTAAATTTCATTTTTCCATGTCACGAAAGGAGATCTATGATACTTGGCCTTAAATATACTATAAACGTTATGACTCGGCCCTTCAGTTCCATTTTGAAGGCTATAAATGGGCCAATTTCGAGCTATGGAAAGAGGAGAAAGAATTAAACTTTGAGAGAAAAGTTACTCTGGAGAAATTATTTACTTCATATTGAATCTGCATCCCTTTTTCCTTTAACTATGAACACAGTTTTCAGCCCCCAAGATCTCCCCTTATTGATTGAGAACCTCATTGTTTCTCTCTTATGATCTTGCCTTTGGTGGAAGATTCAAGTGGTGGAGGCCCAGCTGGAAGGAGATTAGTTTCTCGATTCTGAACCATGCCGACATGAAAGTCTGTAATATTTGTACTTCTATTGATCATTTATTAATAGAAATACTCCTTTCCCATCCAATTGATATCTTGCAAATATATGAGTTATTATCCATGGGAATATTTGTTATGTTTATTAATGGATTATTCTATCTAATGTGATAACCTTTTATATCATCACCATATCCTTGCTTGGATTGTTTATTGAGAACTAGTTGCAGGTATATAGCTTTGGGTTCAAGTGCTCAATGGTGGACTTCATCGAGCATGTGGACGAGGTAGGCCTCTTTCTTATCTTGCTTTCATATTGGTTTATATAGCATGTTTATGGGATAGAGTTGATTTCTGTAGTCATTTCCATCTATTGTGGTTTACCCTAGTAATAGAGAGATTTTCCTTGTAACAGAATTGGCGACCATACTAGGGAATGAATCTTCTATCTTAGGGTTTGGAGTACTTTTCTCCTTATATTGCTTGCATTTCTATTGTGGTTCTTGTCCTATCATTTCTTGACAGTTCCCATTCACTCTGGGTCTGATTTTTCATCCTTTCTCCCTTGCCTGGCCTTGTTTTGAAGCATATACATGCCTTTTTCCTTGACAGTCGTGTGCATACGCTTGTTGTCTCATTGCAAGATGCATATATATGCTATGTTTGTATGAACAGTGGCATACATCAGTTTTCCTTGCTTGTTTGTTGGGTCTGGTGGTTGTTGGGTGGGATTTGATGTTTGTTGAGTCTTCTTAGGTCTCTGTAGTGCCTGTTGAGTGCTTGTGGGATGACAGGAAACCTTCTTTTGGTTGAATATCTGGGTAGAGTCTTTCTCATCATCTTTTCATTTTTTATTGTGCTTGTACATTGGGCTGGGTGTTTTGTCACTTGGTAACCTACTTGACTTATCTCTTTTTATACACAGTAGGGTTATATATCAAGTCACTTTTTAGTCCATGCATTTTTAGTTTTGTTATATTGAAAATACAAAAAACCAATCATTTTGCATTGCTTGGAATTTTTGTCTTTTGGAGTCTTTTTCATTAGCTTAGTGCATATAGTGAAATATTGCATTTTACTTCAGAATTGCAGAATTGAATTTGAAAATTGCATTGGTTTTTAGAAGCATATCATTCATTGAAATTTTGAAGTTAGGACTTTGCATTATTTTCATATTTACTTTTCTTGCAGAGTCATAACACCATGAGTTTCACTACCATACCTTTTTGAGTAATCACAACCATTAAAATTAATGCTATAATTTAAAATTGATTAGTCATGATTTTATTCTCTAGGGTGCACGAACTAGCTTAGCATTTAGTGCCTTGGAATAGGATTTTGTGAGTAAACTTCTCCAGGGAAATTAAATCAACATATGTGTTTGAGTCAGGGAGTGGAGAAATCCATTGTATAATTGGTAATATCAAGAGGCTCCATTCACACCGGATTTAATCACGAGGTTGTGTGAAGTCAGTTGAAGGGATATCCCCTTTATACCTTCTTATCATCATATATATGTCTAGGGATCTTGCTAGTGCCTTTACCTCTGTGAGAAGCGCTACTTTCAAGGCTTCAGGATTTGCTACCTTGCCCATATGGTGGACCTGAATTATGACTTCTTGCATGTGCATAATTTATATAGTGGTTTATTAGTTGCTTGAGTTAGGTGTCTCATAGGTTACTTGCAGGAGTTATTCTGTAGGTACCCTCGGTCATATAGGGGTCAAACAACACACAACCTTTATGGAGGATTACCTCTCTGAGGGGATCTGACTGACTAGTTGTTAAGCCCATGAGGGCCCTTATAACTGATTTTGTTACCTCCAATATTTAGCAGGGAGTCTCAGGTCCCTCTTGGGTGAGACATACCTTCTTTAGGGAGGGAGGCCACTCGGCCACTTTACCCTATTTGTATGCATATTGGTCATTTGAATTTTGGTGTGCTCTTTGATTACTAGTTGGCCTTAACATATATTTTTATCTTTAGAGTCTTAAGTCATCATGGAATCGGATCAACCTTCCCGTCGGTCTCGTCGCTTGTTACAGTTACCACCAGATTTTGAGTCTTTTCCTTCTAAAATGCGTGGAGTTATTAGGCATGGTACACACACATCCATTTTTTAGACTTACGATTATACAAGGATGAATACTAAACCTAGTCTTCATAACTCTGGGATCCCTTCGGCTCCCACACCCACTGTAGTTACTGACACCCCTTCAACTCCTACAACCTCAATGGTTGTAGTGTCAGAGGAACCTATCATTACTATGGCTCTACCTATAGTGAATGCACAATCTACTGCCTCGAAACCTTTTGGGTCTCTTGGTCACTTGTCAGGCTATAATGTTCAATCCATCCCTATGGCTTCTAGTCATTTTTCTTATGGTATGCCCAACTTTACGTCGCAGTTTTCGAATGCCATCCCATCTTTTGGCCTTAATGATAGAATTGGGCTTGGGGGCACTCCACCTCCTTACACTCCATTTTTGTTTGGTGGATCTCAAATCCCTCAAATGACTCCTATTATGGGAGGATTTCCTGCTTTTAACCCTGGGTCCAATCCTCCTTCTTTTGGGTGGAATAATCAACTTGGTGGACAAGCTTCAACTCAATTTTCGTCCTACAACCCTACCTCCATGATGCAGATTCCGACCAATAATTTTGGCATGCCAAATCCACCTCTATCCTCTGGATTCCCACCCAAAGTAGGTCAGTTTCATGCTTTGGGAAATCCCCAAGGTAGATCCAATATTGTTGGGGGAAATTTCTATAACCCTCAATAGAACATTCTTACTGGAATGATTCCCAACCAAACTTTTATGGGTCAGCTCGTAGGAGGGCCTTATAATCCCAGACAAGGCCATAGTGTTTACCAAAACCCTGGATGGCCTATAGTTCCTCAAGAACATTATTTCCCGGGTGTTAGCACTAGGAGTCACTTTCTGATTGCAAGGAAAGTAAGCCTAGTACCCATCAGATGATATGTGAAAGTATGAGTGTTTTTTGAAAGGTCGAATGGAAAAAATGCGGAATGATAATATCCTCACTCAGAAACAGGGCTAACATGTAATAGCAAATAAGGTATTGGCTAATTTCAACCAGTAGTTTGGGAGTAAATATGGATATAAGGAAGACTTGAATGAGAAGAATGTAAGAGCTACTGCAAACATTAGGTCCATAAAAGCCCAAAGGAAGAAAGTTTCTAAAAACAAGATCTTCTTGAAATTAGAAACTAAGGAGCTAAATAAACACCATGACAATAAAATGATCAAACATCCATCACATCATTACCACAGTCATCCATATGAAGCATTCAAATATGAACATTTAGCATTAGAAGCAAATAGTCTGAAATAGGAGTTAATTTCTATTAGTCAAAAAGTCTTAAGTCCAATACATACTAGATAATAGTCACTTTATCAAAATATTACAGTTTCTTGGGAGCCATGCTCTACCATCCGAACCCATCAAATAAATTCATCTATCTATTTATAACAAGAAAGGGAGTCAACAGTTGGAGGTACAAGATGGACTCGTTTCCTTAAAAATATCAGAACATTTATTTATTTTAACAACTAAGATAACAACCTATACTATAAAATAGGGAAGTGTTGGTGACTAAACCCAATCATGCTTATAATTGCTTTCATCCTCTTTTGTTGCTCAGCTCCTATTTTACCATGTGTCCCTTTGGATCTTGTAGTTGTCCTTTGCACGCCAACTCCTACTTTTGTCATTTATTCCATTATTAACTTATCCAAAACTGTTGGCTTAGTCTCCCTAGATCCTTGGTGTTTTCTGGCTACTCCCTTGGGTAGCAATTCTGTGTACCTCCCCCTAGAATGGAACAAGGAGAGAAGGTAGCACCCCTGTGCTGCATGTCTACAGCTACATTTGTCCTCTGTTGAAAAATTGAGTAGTGCCTATGTGCAAACCTCCTCTTTGTAAGATATTATGCAGCGCCTGTGGGTAGTGTCTGTGTAACAATTCTTCATTCTGTAAAATATTACACAGTGCCACCTACACTACGTCTGCATAAGGGTTTGGGTAGCTATGCCAAAATGCAGCGTCTTTGACTCCTGAAAGTGTGTAGATCTGTTTCTGTCCTTCCATGATGACAAATCAATTTACTTAGGTGCTTTTACCACTGATTGAAACTAGTACTTGGAAAAAATTCCAAAATTCATATAGCTAAACACCTAGAAGCCTGTATAGGTGGCAAAACTTAATATGTGCATATCAGTTAACCTTCCCAAGAAGGAACAACTTTCAAAAATAGGGTTTACTACTACCAGCTACTTTGTCATTTTAACACTTATCCTCACACTCTTCCTGGTGGAAAGAGTGTCTTCAACTAACTCAGTAGACTTCTTCTTCTTAGCACTGGTAGGATTTTTCAATATAGTTGTGCTCTCCTTAGCTACTTCTTTTTCATCTTCAATGGTAGCCTCAACCAACACCTGTAAATTCTTTTGGGTTACTTCATCTTGGAAATTCTTCAGTTCTTCCTTTAGCTTCTTGTTTTGAGCCTGGAAACCCCTATTCTATCTATAAATATTCTTCAATTGTTTATGAAGAGGCAAAGCCTTTCTCACTGCGAACCTTGAAAATTCCAGGGTATGGTTGTAGCCAGTCATGAGTTCATTCATATGACCTAAGTGGACCATGTCTTCTTCTTTGAGATGAGCTATTTCTCTCCTTGCATCCCTAAGATTCTTAATAAGTATTTTGTAAGTCTGGTTGCCAAGGGGGTTGGGGACATGTGCAGTCTCAACAGGATTCTTCTCATCCTTTTCTTCCATCTGTATAGGAGTTTCCTTGCATGTTTCATCAGTCTTCTCAAAACCTTTTCCTTTATGCTTCTTCTCTTGAACAACAACCTTTTCTTTATTTTTCATAGGTTTTTTACAATCCTTCATAGGGATTTCATCTTCCCTCTCCAAAGGTATTTTGGTACCTTTACCCTTGATTTTATGTATAGGGGTTTCTTGTAAAGGATGTCCTTTGAAATCCCCCTTAGGAATTGATGACCTGGTGAAAGGTCTTTTACCTTTGATTTCGATTGTTAGAGAAAGAGAGGGAAAGAGAATCTTCTTCCCTTTTTTTGATGTCACATTGGTAGAAGATGGAACTTCTTCTAACCCTGGTGGAGGTGGTGGTGAGAACTCTCTTTGTGGGGAAGGACAGACCTCCTCCTCGACTTCTCTGACCTGCTTATTGATCTCTGAAACAGGGGCTCTGCCCTTTCTCTTCTTGTTGATCCCTATTTTAGTATTGGTAGGTGATGAAGAGCCTGCAATTTGTGATTGGGGGGTAGGTGTTGGGTCCAGCTTAAAGTGAGAAGAGACCAAAAAAATCTCCCAGGACATCTCTTTCTTTCCTAGCTCTTCAGAGACAAGCATCCTGATAAGTCCAGACTGGAAAATGATGGATTTGTTAAGCCCTAATATTGGCTCATTACCCCTTAATTAGGGCATATTATATTAGTAATGTTATTTTATTTATGTCGGATTTAGGCCATTAGTTGTAATTATACCTCTGAGTCTCCTATATATACCAAGGAGACATTTTCATTTTGAATCATCTTGTACTTGAACATTTAAGTGGGGTAAAAGGAGGTTTCCCACTCAAAGAGGATTATTATCTGAAATTATCTCTTTTTCAAGGCGTTGAGTACTTTTTCTGATGTTTTTCTATGCTATATTGATATTTGGTTCTTAACATATAGTATCAGAGCTCAAGGTCTTGGGGTTTCACTACTACATCTGAGCCACCTTGGAATTTTTTCTATAACTTTTTTTATACAATGTTTCAGAAGGAACGGATTGGAGGATATTTATAGATGGATCAAGGTATGTTGGGTTCAAAATTCAACTTCTGAGGCCTTATACGTTTGGAGATACAACTTGTACAAGATAGGGTTCTAGAATCATCCTGAACTGAGTCATTGCGGAATTTTCTCTATAAAAAAATTTCTATAACGTTTCAGACCCTACACCATGGAGAATATTTACAAAAATTAGTAAGGTATCTGTGGTAAAAATTCCATCTTCTGGGTCATCTTAAATTTGTAGATACACCCTATGTAAGATATGGTATCTAACTATTCCTATTGACTAGTCTCAAGAAGGTGTTCCATGTAAAACAATCATAACTTCTTCCTAGAGTATTCAAATTGAGTGGGACTAGTTTCATTGGATCATGGATAGTCTTTAGTATTTTTGGTACGAGTTTCAAAATTTTATATCAATTATTTTGTGCGGGGCACACTATACAAGTGAGATCGCCTGGAAATGAAAAAATCGGCAAGTTGTGGGGAAGTTACCATAAATTCCACTTAGCACATCCAATTTTGATCAGACCTACGGAATTGCAGAGAAGAAATATTAGAGAACTACATAAAAGAAAGTTTCATACCCAGAAGGGCCGAAACTTGGGAGATACAACAGAAGAAATATTGTCTAGCAGAACCACCTCAAAATCAAGGTTCAAAAGTGATACTTGGCCAA
>SNQJ01S0059611.1:0-11208 GCA_010110895.2 Picea sitchensis | reverse complement strand
CTCTGCAAATTCGGTGAATTAATGGCTTAAGTGAACCCTAAACAGGTCCGTGTTTACACCGGAAGTTGGTTACGTGACCTCCTGGAAAATGCTATAAATAGCCGTGGAGACTCATTGTTTTAGCAGAGAATTCCAAGCATTGTTATGCTGTCCAGATGATTCAGAGCCTAGCCTTTGACAAGAAATTCATCAGCAGTTTAACTCAGAGTTCTTTCACCATTCAGTTCAGTTCTATTCATTTTGTAAGGAAAGCATCGTGTTGAGGGCCCCGAAGGACCTTCTGCTGGAGGGAGAGGGAACCCCTATCTCTGTCTTCAACGTGTGCTCTGGTTTCGCTAATAGATCAAGCCTGGAACCATTGATGACTCCCTTGTCTTATGTTTGATGTTTTTTGTCTATTTTTTGGTAATGTTATTTTCTTTCAGTTTGTAGTTAGATTATAGTTTGTTTCTGTTTCTGTTAACCCTTTTGCTCCACAGCATCCTGTTCTGCCTTGCCAAGCCCAATAGGGCATGCTAGTGCTCCCATTTTTGCTCACCCAGCGATGATTCGAGCACGAACAACCCCTCTTCCTTTAGGGGATGATGCATCCCTTGACCTTGTTGTCTTGCATCCTGTTCAACCAGCGGTCATGTTGATGCAATATTCGATCGAAACCACTCCTATTTTTTGGGGTGATGTGTCTCTTGACCTTATTGTCTCACATCATGTTCAACCAACTGTTGAAGAAGTGGTCGTGCCGATGCAATCTATGGTCGATCCCACTCTTCTCTTGAAGAGTGACAAGCCTAAGGAAGTGACATCATTGATGCAATCTTAGATCAATACCACTCTTCTTTTGGAGGGTGATGCATCCTTCAACCATTTCCTTAGTATCTCTAGTTCTGTACCTTATTCACTAGGGATCATTCCACTCTCTTCAACTATGCTCCCTCCAAGTCTTAGGGTGGTTTACTTTGATTGGAATGATCTTGTAGAGCCTTGACTTCATTCTTCTACACCTTTCCATATAAGGGGAATTATTCAATGTATTATAGATAAGGTAACCTCTACAAGTATTTTATCCTCCTTGACTTGGAAATATTTGGGTTTTACCAATATTGTATCAACTCTTCGTAAGTTGCTGACCTTTCACAGAAGTCCTGTACGGGAGCCTTGGCCTCCCCCATTACATGCTACTTAGAATGACATCCACGAGTCTGATTTAATCTCTTTTTCGACTCGTCTAAAAAATGAAAATATTGCCGAGTGAATTTGTCCCTTTCACACTCGTTAAATTGGACTTGAAAGGTCGCGAGTCTTAGTTAATCTCTTTTCCAACTCATTTTCAAAAAGTGAAAATATTTCCGAGTGAAATTGTCTCTTTCACACTCATAAATTGGATTTGAAAGGACGTCTATTTGGCACAAGTTTATCCATGAAATTCCATGAAAAAGGACTTTTTTGGAATTAAGTTGTGATTGCATCTCATGCCCTTGCTTGCAATATTGATCTTGTAGTCGGTTCTCTCTTTGCATTATAATTTGTTTTCCTTAGTAGTTTTTCATCCTCAACCAAGCAGAGCCTTGTTTATATCCTTCACAATTTGACACCCTATACCTAGGAGGGAACATTCCCTCGAGTGCCCATATCCCACATGCATTTCCCTACATTGAGCATAGGTATGTTCCACTGCTGGAACTAGTTTTTCTTACTTGCGACACTCATTTCCTCCTCTATATCATAACATTCATTTGTATATGAAAAAACAAAAAAATACAGGTGGGAAGGGAGTATTATCTTATGTTGGCAGCAGTCATGTCACCTTTGAACAGAGCACAAATTTATTGAGTCCAATCATCATCATAGTTTTGGGATTAGCATGGCCTTGGGAAGCTGAGATCGTTACAGAGTCTTCTCTACCCACTGCTTACTCTTCCAGTCCCTATAGAGACTTTCTTTGATGCCTCTTGCATCTCATGGTTTCATCATTGTTTCTATGTTGTTGGAGTCCTCCATATGTCTAATTCTCTTGTTCAAAGGAAGTCTTTCAACCTGTGTTGGCCACTCCTCATAACTCTTGACTTTGCATGTTGGCCATACCCTCAGTTTTTATCATAATCACATGATACCGTAATTCCTATCATGCACCCTGGCCCTCCTTTCATCATTGGTAGGTAACCTTGAACCCAACAGTCGACATTTTATCATTGGTCGTTGACTGGGTGTTATTCCTTGTGTTTGACAGTAAGACATCTATTCACACATTGGGATTTGTGCAATGTCTTGGATTCCATTAGCCTTATTGGTGGTTTCCTCACCTTTGTCAGTAGTTTTCATCATTGGTTGTTATTCGAAGGGTCTTTTTCGTGTATCACTTGCACTTGGCAGACGCAAAAGATACACAAGTTCATTGGTTCATGAACATGTTTTTCGTCTGATTTCCACAAAATCATGAAGCTCTTGCTTTGTACCTCATGCTAACCGATTAGAGATTCCTTAATGCTCTCCTTTTAGCGAGTCTCTTTCCATCGACTTTAGCTCATTTATTCAGGAAACAAGACCTAGAGTCTTATGAGTACCTTCAGGCTTGTAGTCATTAGTGGCAGGCTCTCTCACCTTCGACAGTTGGGAATACATCAATGTCTCCTGATTGATGGATTCTTCAGGTGTTCAACACTGACTACTCTATTCACACTTGTAAGAATGTACAAAGTTCCTTGATACCTACTTTCATTATCGGTAGGGTGTCTCGCATTTTTTAACAGTATACCTCAATGACTGGTAATCAAACGATGTCTCATTGTGTTCGACCTCAACTCCTTTATTCACATGATGTAGACTTGCACCCTTGGCAGATTGTGTAGAAGACTTGAAGACATCACTATGTGGCCGCATATTTCTAGAGTTGTTTCTTCCTTTTCATCAGACCAGTACATGTATGACTTCAATGATCATGGGAGATAAGATTGTACTCCATGGTATACAGATATCTTCAGAATGGTTTTGAGACTGGTTCTACTGGGCCTTATTCATGACTATGCCAGCTATTGGCATGTAACCGCATTTGTATTTTCCTATTCATGGCCACATACACTTGTTTGGTATATTTTTCACATGGATATGCATTGTAATTTTATTGGCATCCATGTATGCAAAGTCAGTACAAAATTTAGTGAGCAACGAGTTCATCGAGTTGGTCCCATACCACTCCACTTTTGGGTTATTTATAATGTATTTTGGCCATCGCAGATACTCCTCTTACCTCACACATTAGGGGGCATCTGTTATAGAAAGATTTGCCTCACCCTATGCAATATTGCACAGAGGGCCTTATTCCATTTCCCTATGCAGACATATCTTCCCCGTTGATAAAATCCAGAGTCAAATTAATATTTTTCCACATATACGCATCTTGCACACTATACATCATGCGTATATGCAGGCTGCTCCACTACATCTCATGTACATCAGGATTTGTGCCAGAAAATGAAATTAAATGTCGGGTTTCCATGTCATGACAAGAGATCTATGATCCTTGGCCTTCCATATACTGTAAATGTTCTGAATCGACCCTTCAATTCCATTTTGAAGGCTATAAATGGGCCAATTCCGAGATATGGAAAGAGGAGAAAGATTTCAACTTTGAGAGAAAAGTTACTCTGGAGAAATTATTTACTTCATATTGAGTCTGAATCCCTTTTCCCTTTAAGTCTGAACATAGTGTTCAACCCCCAAGCTCTTCCCTTATTGATTTAGAACCTCATTGTTTCTCTCATATGAGCTTGCCTTTGGTGGAGGATTGAAGTGGTGGAGGCCCAGTTGGAAGGAACTTAGTTTCTCGATTCGGAACCATGCCGACACAGAAGTCTGTAATATTTTCTCTTTTGTTGATCATTTATTAATAGAAATACTCCTTTACTGTCCAATTGATATCTTGAAAATATATGATTTATTATCCATGGGCATATTTTTTATGTTTATTAATGGATTATGCTATCTAACGTGCTAAACTTTTATATTATCACCATATGCTTGATTTTCTTGTTTTTTGAGAACTAGTTGTAGGTATATAGCTTTGGGTTCAAGTGCTCAACAATGGAATTCATCGAACATATGGACGAGGTAGGACTCTTTCTTATCTCGCTTTCGTATTGGTTTATATAGCATGTTTATGGGATAGAGTTGATTTCTACAGTCATTTCCATATTTTGTGGTTTAACCTAGCCATAGAGAAATTTTCCTCGTAACAACAACAATCCTTTAGCTCAGTCCTGAGAAATATATGGTTTTAGGAGAGCACCATTCACTTATATTGACTAAAGTATACCATCTATTTTCACTATTTTGACTATGCCAGAGTGTCAGATCTACACAACTATAAATGGGCCCAACCAATGCATGTGAAACTTGCCTAGATGTTTCTGGTATCAACTATCATAAAATAGGACCTTAGTTCCTTGCACAAATGTTTTGGCCTTAATATGCCTATCGTTCCAAGCCTTTTGCTTGGATTTCTCAATTGTTTGATGAAAATCTACTAAAAACCTGGTCTCATCAAGTTCCTGCAACTCTGTAACCCTCTGCACAACTGATTCATCCTCTGACATATGTGTAACTTGTGCGATGTAGAAACTAGGGGTAATTAATTCTGCAGGTACCATCGCTTCTTTCCCTTAGACTAGTTGAAATGGAGTATACTTGTGAAGTTTCTTCGTGGTCGTCCTGTAAGCCTAGAAAAAATTGGGACTCTGTCATCCCAATATTCCCTGTTTGTGAAACAAAAATTCGTCAAACCTCTTTCTAAAATCTTGTTAAACTCCTCCACTGTTCTGTTGGCTTGTGGATGGTAGGGGTTTATTTTATGATATTGGATTAGGAACTCCATCGTAATATTTTCTATTATACTACTGAAAAATTACCACCCTGATCACTAGTCAAAATCCTAGGACATCCAAACCAAGTGATATTGTTTTCAAATATAAACTTGGCAGTGGTATCAGTTGAACAATCTTGAATAGTTGTTCCCTCATCCCATAGTGTCAGGTAATCGGTTGCAGTGATAATATACCTGGCCTTTGAGTGCTTATCCGTGGGGTTGATCAATCCAATAAAATCAATCTCCCACTTATCAAATGCTTGCAGAGCTCGAACTGGCTGAAGAGGCAACTTTTCTCGTCATGATGGCTTACCTACTCTCTGGAAAACATCACAAGATATAGCATACTCCTTCACATATTTGAAGAGCGTGGCCCACCATAATCCATCTTGGAGGAATTTTTTCATAATGGCATTTCCTTCGACACAACCTCCTGCGACTCCACTGTGGCACTCCCACAGGATGTCCTGTCTTTCATGGTCCAAAATGCACCTCCTGAGGATATTGTCTAGGCCTAACTTATACAATTTCCTCATGATAAATTTATAGTCTGCTGCTTGAACCACCATATAGCGTTTATGAGTTGTGGAGTATGTTTGTGGGAAGGCCCCTGTACTTAGCAAAAATAATATGTCTTCTAGTTATTTTGGTACGGCCTCAACTCAGAACAGGTTTGCATCTAGGATTTGCTCATCGATTTCTCCACCACTCTCCCCTAACTCCAATCTGGACAAGTGATCAGGACTCACATTGCATATTCCAGGTTTGATGATCACCTCAGATGAAAATTCCTAAAACAATAAAAACCATCGACAAATTCTTCCTTCCAAGACATGCTTGTTAACTAGATATTTTAACGTAGAATGATCCGTAAAAAAATTGAAATGATATCCTAACACGTAATGTCTAAACTTTTGTAGAGCATAAATCATAGTCAAACCCTCCCTTTTTGTGGTTGTATAGTTGTGTTTAGCTTGCGATAGCTTCCTTCTAGCAAAATAGATCAGATGATCCATATTTCCATCTTCTAGTTGTGCTAAGATGGCTCCCAGGTCAATACCTAATGCATCCACGTGCACATAAAATTCATTTTCCCAATTTGGAAATATCAAAATAGGTGTTGTGTCAATATTTTCCTTCAGGATGTCAAATGCTCGATTACACTCTGGTGTCCACTGCAACAATTAATACTTATTTAGCACATTTTCCAGGGGTCAAATAATATTCACATACCTTCTCATGAACTTGTGATAGTACCAGGTGTTCCCCAGTGTTGTGTGCAATTGTTTAGCACTCGTAGGTGGTGGGATATTCAAAATGAATGCAACTTTGGCTGGGTCTACCAACACTCCTTCTTGACATACTATGTGACCTAACAGATTTCCATGTGGCACACAGAAGATACACTTCTTTAGGTTTAAATATATCTTTAGTTCCCTACATCGATCAAACATCAGTCATAGTAGCGCTACATGTTCTTTCAACAGACTGTACATCGTCCAGTCATCCATATAAACTTCTATAAATTTGTGAATAGATTCTCAAAAGGGTGCTATTACAATTTGGAAAAAACTACAGGGGTGTTATTTAGACCAAAAGGGAATCACATTATATGAAAATTAACCCCATTCTGTTATGAATGTGGCCTTATTTTTTTCTTCTTCGGTAATTCTCACTTGGTGATACCCTGAAAATCCATCCGTAAACAAGACTCTTTCCTCGCAACCTTTTCTAGCACCTCACCAATAAAAGGTGTGGGAAAAGGGTCATGCACACATGAATAATTAATTATTTTGTAGTCTACACATACCCTAATGTCCTATGTGCCTTTCTTTCTATGGATGACTATAGAGCTAACCCACTCTGCTTCTTCAACTAGAAAAATAAGGCCAGCCTCAAGCATCTTGTTTGTTTCCCTCTTAACCTTCTCTTTCACCCTGGGGTTAAGATGATATGGTCTATGCCTCACAAGTTTTGATCCTGGTTTTAGTTCAATTTTCATCTCTCCCATATCCCCTTTTATCGCTTTTAACTCTAAGAATGTCTTTGGGAATAAGTTCTCATACTCCCACAACAGGTTATGTTTTTCCTGGATATTTTTCTCATCCTAGTAATATCATATGACAATTATCTTGGGTTGCTCGGTAGTTCCTATGTTGAATTTCACAACTTCAATGGATGGTTATAAGAGATATTATTCTGACTGGGCAGCGTGTTCTGGATTTCTCTACTTCCTTTTGTTTTCGTAATGGCTAAATTTCTCAGTTCTTCTAAATCATCAGGGTTTTCCAAATCCTTCTCGATTTTATATTATTATATGGGTGTATTGTTTGTATCTAAGTGAAGGTTAGATTGAAGCACTTGAATATGATTATGACATACCACTGGGTCTAATTTTTGTTTACAAACATTGGTAAAAAACATTTCTTTAATTCTTTGCAGGACTATCTTAAGCTTAGGGTACTTACTTATAAAAGAGAAGTCCTTGGAAAATTGGTCTGATAAAGTTTTCCAATGGTTGGTCTACCTTCTGGTCTCTTTATGAATGTACCAGGATTTCTGGATTGGACCTAGCGAATGGCGAAATAATTGAACCCACAAATGAGATGGTACTTTTGAAACTTTCCATTATCTTACGCATTATTTTATATGTGTTTTAGGATCAGGTTTTCCATTCAATAGTCATGCAACTTGAAAATCCATCCACATCTCTGATTTTAGTTGCTCCTTATCTTGAAATCTACATTGGATAGCATGATTCACATCCTCCCATTTCCTAATTATTGCTTTGTGACTAGTCCACCACCTGGCAGGGGTGTCTTCTAGGGCTAAGTCCAGAACTAAGATCCTATGGTATTTTGCTATCGTTTCTTCCATGCTAACTAGAAAACTGCTAAGGTATGAGGTACCATTGTATGTCGGATGTTCTGTGACCTTGGCTCCAACCTATCTCCTTGCTCTAAAATTTGCACATCATCTTGAAAATATTTCATATGCACCTTGTTTCCAACTGTCAAATGCTATTTTTGAGTCTTCATCCATCGATTGCATTGCTATCGGACAAATCGGTAGGTGCAGACACTAACTGATCTCCCTAGATCCACCTATATCTAGAACAAAACACACCAGAACATGACGCTTTCCTTAAGTTTTAGATATTTAATTTACTAACCAAAGAGGGATGGGTGACATATTGTTTAAATGTCGCTTCCTCTCGCTATCGCCATCCTAGCTCCGTTCCAACACTCACACAATGATGATCTTGCAAAAGAACGCAACCAACCAAAGTGATAGTAATAACATAAATTCACTATAAACCTATGTATGTGATCAAGGAATCATACAATAAAACACAACAAGATTTATAGGAAAGAATCATATTACTGTATCATATTAAATGTGAAAGAGAGATTACAACCATGGCCCTGATGTCGTAAGGTCCCTTCCAACTGTCCTTCGTTCCCCACACACTTCTTGCTCCAAGGATTCTGAGACTATGAATCTGATAGCTACTCACAATCTATCTTGACAAAGCAAATCTCAAAGCCACTCTAACCAAGCTAACAATTCCAAGCCAACCAAAGCTAAGTTTCTCCATGAGAACTCCTCTCCTTTTATAAGTTGAAGAGGATAAGGTGAGGAGGTTAGGATGATCCCACTAAATCATGAAAGCGAGTAAGATCCAAACCATTCGGATGCCACCTCACCATAGAAGTTTCTCCTTCTAGAAGATTCACGAAAACGCTTGTTTTTCCCACATGTAGGCATTCTTGCACCCTGCCTATAGAGAAACCTGCAAACATATCGCACCCTAGCTATGGTACAACATACGCAAATTAGGCATTGTCTCACCCTGCCTATATAGCAACCTGCGAACTTCCTTTTTATAGGGTTTTTACAAAGGAGAATGCAACTTATTTTCTCAGGAAAAGTTCTTCTCTCTTCTTTCTTCAGGAACTCAGGCCACTGACCCCTCTAAAGGCAACATATAGGTTTACATCATTAACGGTCATAGGGATGACAAAAATAATGTGTAATAGAGAGCCCCCCAAAGTATGAAGTTAGAACAAAGTGATAGCTGAAATACTTTGTCGAGTGTGTGTAGGGAACAAGAAACAGTTGATCGGAAACCTGCCAAAAAACAAGGAAATGCAGTACAATAATATATCATCACTGAGGTAGGCATTCCCATACTCAGAATACAAATGACTCAAAGCATAAAAGTCGACATGCGAAGATCCATGTCAAGCAAGACAGGTCATGGCCACCAAACATACACTGTGGATCCATGCCAATATGACTCAAATCTGAACATAGCCACCAAAAATACACTGTTGATCTATGTGTTAAAGACTGAAATTTGAACATAGCCACTAGACATACAACGTGGATCTATGCAACAGTACAAACTAAATATACTCCAATGCAACCTGAATCTGTCAGAAAAGATCCAGGGTCTTCATCTCCACCACTCTATAGTACGAATCTAACCATGTGAATACATGTGTCGAAGTCGAAAATGGTAGAAACCACTTGATTACCAGTCATTAGTGTATACCATTAACAAGTGCGAGGGAAATCACCATTAATGTCAATGAATCAAAAGGTACTTTGGTACAATCCAACGAATGTGAATCAATGAGCTGAGGTTGAACACTCGACGTAATCTCTCGATCAGGGGTCGATATTGAAAACCCACTGTCGAAAGTGAAGAAACCTTCCATTGAGGCATGCAAGTTCCAAGGTACCAATTGGTTTCTAAGTCTAATTTCTGGATAATGAGTTGAACTCGACAGGAAAAGACTCGTCACAGGAGGGCCTTAATGTATCCCACATCAAAGACACGAAACAAGTAATAAGATTTTATGTAGATCAAGGTAACAAGTGATTCAGGACTGACTCAGGGATGGCCGATGCAATAGAAGGCTTTAAGGACTGGAGAAATGGCCGACGTAATAGAAGGCTTTTTAGGTTGGACATCTTTTTGAACATATTGATGACACGACAACTGTCTTGGAAAATACTGACTCAACAACAAGGATCATAGACCAATTTGTAATCTTATAAAGGATTATGATCAGGAGACAAGTGAATTTTCCAACCTAGACACAAGGCGAGTGAAAGGGTGTCATGTTCAAATGCGACTCTTCCATAGAATACAGGTTTAGATACATTTTTTTCCCAATTTTTCCCCCACCATTTCTGGCGAGTACGTCTTTATTTTTACACAAGCTTGAGGAGGATAACATATGCTTGTAATGTAATCTCATCCTTCAGATGAGTCCCTCAGAGTACATTTAACGAACCCTAGGAAGGAGTGGTTCGGTCCCATTGCGGGTCTATCGATGTTTGTTTAACGAGTCCAAGGATAGAAAACTAGGGGGTTTTTCATGTTTTGAGAGTCTGAAAAAACACTTAAAAGAGAACTCTCTCAGATCCTTTTTTGTAAAGTAGTCTGATGAGACCGAAAAATATATAAACTATTGCTCAATAGACATTTTCTTCAAATAATTTAACGAGCGTGAAAAGAACAAGATCGCTCGGCAATCTTTTCATGTTTAGAGAGTCTGAAAAGAGCTTAAAGGGAACTCCTGTGGGTTCCTTTTTTGTATAACCTTTAGGAGTCCGAAAAAGTGATAAAAGTATACTTGGTTACATTCTCATTGATTTACGAGCATGAGAAAGAACAAAGTGTTATCACTGAAATTTTGTTCGCATGTGGCGACAAGAACTCCACATCGTCAAAACAGGACTGGAGTCATTCATGGCACAAGATTAATGCCATGGCATTGCAAAAGGGTAAAAAACTATACAAAATGACCAAAAATTTGAAGGGCGCTTTACAACATCTGGGTGCGCGTGCGTATGCGCATAACATCAACATACAAAGCGCGCATATGTGCACAAGGCGCGGCTGTTGGGAGAAAAACCCGCGCGCCTGCTAAACGACGCATTTATTGAAATTGGTCGGCCTCCCAACCACTAATGGATCAGCTCCCAAGTCGATTTGACACCAAATCCGAGCTCAATCCTCATGGTGGGCTGGTCAAAGACCTAATTGAGCCCTAAATAGCCCCTTTTCACATTCAAAAGAGGTCACACAATAACCCAATGCTTGGCTATAAAAAGCCATGAATGACCACCATTTTCTCAAGGAATTCTTCATACTGTTATGCTGCTGAGATTGCTAAGGACCCATTCTTTGGAAATAAACATTACAAGCTACATTTCATAGAGCTATTCACCCCTCACTTGAGTGAATAAGCTTGGAGTTCTTTCACCCACATTTTCATCTTTTCATTGTAAAGGAGAGCAAGCTTTGAGGGCCTCAAGAGCCTTCCATTGGAGAA
>SNQJ01S0059610.1:18036-50963 GCA_010110895.2 Picea sitchensis | reverse complement strand
AGTGGGTGCAAAGCGCTTTGTAATTTTTTGGCCATTTTGTATAGTTTTGACCCTTTTGCTGTGCTGTGGAATTAATCCTTGTGCCATGAATGACTATTTTTCTGTGCTGACGATGCGGAGTTCTTGTTGCCCTGTGCGGACGAAATTTCAGTGATAACACCTGTTACATAATCCCAAACCCTAAAAAGGACCCAAAAAGGGGCCTAGATCCCGTGATCTCTGCTTCGTCTTGCACTCCTTCTTCGACATCCTGTCGAAGTGCCAAAATAGGTCAACTTGACCAAGGATCTCCCAAAACTTGGTCAAGGGCTAACAGTAACCCATCTCAAAAAATCACCAAACTGAAAGGATAATTCCACCAAAACGATCGAATGATAACTCAAAAGAGAACTCAAGTAGCCACCAAGAAAGGACAAGTGAAAAAGGGGACCAAATAAGGGAAAAAGGGCCAATTTGTTTTATATAGAGAGATGGATAGCTCATTTTTACCATTGAAATTCGGAAATTAAAAAAAATTCAAAAAACCGTTTATCAAAAACGAGAATTCCCGTAGCTACGGTGGACATAAAACCCTCCCACTTGGACCAAGTAAGTACAAATCACCCCCTCTTGTATTTTAATTCCTTTATTTGCATTTAATTTTTAGTTTGGGAGGCACGCGCCCTTGTAAAAGGGTTGCGTCTATGTGTACGCAGGTTGTCCAAGGCCAACCTATGTATGTACTCAGGTAGAGTAATAGGAAACCCGAGTACATACACGACTGTATAAACTATATCCCATGTACACCTCCTTTTGTATTGAAAAAGAAAACACAAGAATTAATCCCTCTCCATATTTTTTGTGTGACAGGATGTATGTGCACTGGAGAGAGAGGGAACATGAGGAGATGGATGTCTTGGTCGAGGAGGACCATGTGGTTGTTGCTACAATAAAATAGTGTGGCTTATGGAAATTCTTTCAATGTCCATTCATGAGGGCACAACCGAGGTTTCTTAATGACTTGGTAGAGTATTGGCATCCCGACGCATAGGTATTCATGTTAGAGGATCAATCATTGACCTCAACCACGTAGGACATCTACTTATTGAATGGCCTCTCTAGGAGAGGAGAACCAGTTAACTTGAGGCACTTTCCTCCAGGGTCGTACAACATAGAGGATTTCATCGTGATGCATTGTGAGGATGGTAACGAGAAAGTAGGTTCTCATGTTCCAATTCACAATATTACCAACCTCTCCCTGTGAGTTATTTTATTCATGATCAGGTGGATTACTGGATCTGCAACACTCCATTAGGCCTCTCGTGCACAGATGCATTGTGTAGTTCATTGTTTAGAGGCGACGATTTTTTACTGGAGTACTACCATGCTAGTATGCATGAATATATAAGTCACAAAGTGTCATAGGTGTACCAAAAATAACTTCAGGTTTGGTATCGTTTTTTTCTCTTTTTTCTTCAAGAGGGTACCTAGTATCAATCTGAGAGAGACAGTACGGGGGCATATTGCCTCCTTCCCAACGTTGTGCAGGTGGGAGGTCTTGCTGCCTAGACAAGGTGGAGGAAGGACCCAAGAGGCCTTCGACAACAAATTTTTTGATTGGTTGGCATGTCAGATCCCAATCGTAGAGGACTATCCCTATGTAGAGATAAGATTCCTAAGAGATCCCAACATGTCCATGCCCTCTGGCGAGGAGCATTGTGAGATAGGTAACATATATTTTTTAAAGTTATTAAATTTTTAAATTTATATATATATATATTATTTTTTATGTGTGCACCATAGTACTAACTTATAAATTTGTTATGTACAGATGTGGGAAATGTTCAACTGGCAGAATTCACCAGAACCAGGCATCATCCTTGACCAGAGGCATGACCAGCAGCAGCAGGAGGACCAACGGTTGTAGGAGGACCCCCAGCCAAAGAGGCTGATAGAGTCCTACAACGAGTAGAGAGGAACATTATTTCTCTCACTCATGTAGTTCCTATGGCCGAGATCAAGGATCTCCCCCCATATTTGCAGCCACATGTAGTAGGGATTCCTTGGACCCGTGTCCAGTTATTTCAGCATCTTGTGAACGTTGTTTCCATTATAGCAGGGCCAATAGGCCTAGACCTTAGATAGCATCGGACTACTAATGTGTCGAGGGAACTTTTTGTACTATGTATTTTGAGGGCTTAAGCCCAGCGATGTATACCGATTACTTTTGAGGATTTCATGCCCACTTTGTACTCATGACACCATTTTTGGACACACACACACACACACACACACACACACATATATACACACATCTTTCTTGTTTTATGGATGAAATTTTTTACAAATGTATTTACATGTGTATGTGTGTGTTTTACTTTTACATGTGAGCAACATGTCAATCTAAAACTTGATTAGCTACAGTATCACTTAAATGATTAAATCTCCTAGGAACATGAATATAAGTAATATAATCAAAATATTGTTCTAAGAGATGTACCCTAAGGAATCATCGGTGAAGAGTGGGATCATAAATGCGGTAAACCCCATTTAACTAGGACACAACTAGTTGAGCATCTAAATAAACCCAGAGGTGAGAAATACCATGTGACAAAGTGTCACATAGTAATTCTATCAGCACGTTGTATTCAGAAACATTATTGGTTGCATCGCCTAGAAAAATACCTCTGGAAGATAGCAACTAGCCTCCATGTGTGAAAATCACCTAAGCTCTGAAAGAAAGACTCCGAGTGTGTCAGATAGCATCGTATGTGAACCCAAAGTAAACCTCTGATTCACTTGACATATGCCACAGTGAAAAATAAGACACAAATAACTACATGTCCATAAAATGAAAAAGACAAAAAATGTATAAAATACTATACATATATACAAGAAGCCACCCAGGTAACCGAACTAAGAGTAGTACTTCTTAAGGTAAAGCCCATTTATAGGCTCCACTAAGGAATTTCCCTTGAAATCAACTAGACGGTAAGAACCCTTCTCTAAGACCTCTTTCAAAATGAAAGGTCTGAACCACATGGATTTGAACTTGCCTTCCCCCAGGGGATCTTTGTCTTGGTCATAGACCAGGACAAGATCTCCTTCGAAGAAAATTCGAGGGTGACCGAACCGATCATATTGAAACTTGACTCATTTATTATGAGCCTCATTATCCAAGGCTGCATCATGATGTTGTTCATCGAGCTTCTCGAGATATAGAAGATGATCCTCAAGCAGTGTAGTGTTAGGAAGTAGTTACACTACTAAATTAAAAGAAGGGATTTAACAGTCAATAGGTAAGACTGCCTTCAGTCTGTAGACGAGCTGGAAAGGTGAAAAACTAGTAGCAGTATTTACAAAAGTTTGATAAGCCCACAAATCTGAATATAACATCAAATGACTTGGTCAAATTGATCATTCGCTAAAGAATAGTTTTGAGAGACTTATTCACAACTTCGACCTGACCATTCGCTTGGGAGTAATAGGGTGACGAATGTTCCTATTTAAACCCAATCTTTGATGTTAATTTAGTCATTGTTTTATTCTGGAAGTGACTTCCATGGTCAGCAAAAATCTCCTTTGGGATATCGGTTTCCCCATCATTGTTAAATGTTGGCATAGCTTCGACCCACCTAGTGAAGTAGTCAATTTCTACGATGATATAGCGATGCCCCCTGGAAGAATCCAGGTGACATGTAGTGAAATCAATCCCCCACTTTGTGAAGGGATTGACAACAATGAACGAAAACATAGGATCAGGGTGTGCCCGCATCTTTTGACATAAGATCTGGCATGGGTGACACTTATTTACCACCTCAACACAATCTTTGATTAACGAGGGCCAAAAGTATCATGTGTGAAGAATATTTTGGGTTGTTTCCAACCTAGACATCTGATCGCCACATGCTCTGGTGTGACATTTGTTCAAAACAAGATTTGCTTATTTGTGGGTAAGACATCATTGAAGAATGAAATCTACACCTCGACGATACAAAGTGTCATCGAGGATGAGATAGTTTCGTGCTTGGTGTCGTATTCGTCGATACTTATCGCAAGAAGCAGAAGAAGGGCACTTCAAAGTTTGAAGATATACAAGTATATCTCCATAGAAGGGTTCTGTAGATGAAATTATAAAAATATCTTTGTTGATAGGTGACTCTTCGGGTATAATATCACTAGACTCGACCGGTAGTTCCAAAATTAGTTCAGCAAAGACCAATAACTTCTTAGATTTTGCGGAGACAAAATCCAAGTCAACATCTTGTAGGATAATTATCCATCTAAGTATCTTTCCTCTAATGACCGATCACGTTAACACATATTGGAAGGGTGTTATCACCCTATAAGTTATAGGATCAACTGGTGACTAGATATTATCTGTCTCTAGTGTTTTTGTTGACAAATGATTTTTCATTCTGCAAATAATTTGAAAAGAAAAAAGAAAAGAAAAGAAAAAGAAAGAAAAGAAAAAGAAAAAAGAAAGAAAAGAAAAGAAAAAAAAGAAAGAAAGAAAAAAAGAGGGCATAAAAGAATTACAATAAAAGTCCCCATGCAATAATAGTAACTTGGTCCATACCTTTCAAGCATGGACAAGTTCTTTTTAAATTTATGTTGATAGGGTAGTGAATGAGTTTGGCTAAATAGTTTAATCTTAGCCAAAGTGTCTAGGTTAGATTAGTGAATAAATCTGGCCAGACTGTCTAATCTTGGTCAGATATCCCCAGGGTAGAATAAATTCTTAACCCAACAGTATAATCTGGGTTAACAGTCATAGGAAACTAGGTTAGAACATAGGTTAGTTTCATTGTTGCTTCATTTTAATAAAACCAGCTTGATGTAAATATTTCACCATGTTTCATATGCTTAAAAGATAGTTTGGTCAAGCCCCATGGTGGTGTCTACTTGAAAAACCTTGGAAAAACCCATAAAATGCATTTATCCTAAGTTTCCAAGGCGCATGTGTTTTCCGCTCCTCACTTATGCTCCAATCATGTATCAAGGGTCCAGATAATCGTGCCCAGATCTACGGTGGACAGATCATTCTGGACCGCCCTGACCGTTCTACCTTTAACGGAGGGGGGGGGGTCTGGAATCGCTGATAAGACCCGCATGCATCTGGACTGCCCAGGATCGAGCAAGCAGATCTATGGTCAACATTGGATTCTGGACCCCCCCCATCCGATCTACCTTTAATGGAGGGGGGGGGTCTGGAATGTGTCATAAATAGAGAACATAGATCTGCGGCTCTGGATCAGGCACGTAGATCAATGGCCCAAAATGTATTTCAGAGCCCCCCTACTGAACTTCCTTTAACTGAGGGGGGGGTGCGAAATGGTATTCCTCCTACGGCGGGTCCCTCTTTAGATGTGGCAGCAATCCAATGGCCCCAGGTGCCATCATTTCCTACTGTCTGACCTGCCATTGTCACCCCTGGGCGTCACTTTCCACCTTTCTCGAAATGGTCATGTCCCATAACTTCTCTCAGTCCTTCCCCTCATTCGGACGTGGCAAGCCCCCTCACTATGAACTTTATCTCCAATTGATAGTCGCCATGTCACCTGTTTGTATTCCCTCAGTCACCGTCACCCAACATCTGACATCCCAAATGATCCGTTGGCCATTTATTACTGGATAACCTATCTGTTATCTAGTTGATCTGTCTCCCGCGCCTAATGGACACCCTTTACTCAAAACTACCCCGCATTCTCCTTTTTCTCACCATTTACCACTTATCCCGCTAGAGAGTCTTTACACCGTTTATTCCTGCGTTACAGTCAGTTTCCCTCATCCACAGTCAGTCGCCCCCACTAATGTTGTGTTTTATTGTAGGTACTGTTGTAGAAATGGCGCCAAATTCCAAACAAGCGGAAGGAGAGGAGAATCCATTTCTCCCGCCTCGTGTCGACCTAGACAGGATCCCACTGGTCGACAAAGACCGGTTAATCACAGATACAAAATGCGATTTTGATTTCTTAGACCTCTAGTCGTGGCTCAGGGAATTTTTCCTGGACCAGAGTGATGAAATTGGACTCTGGGAGTCTAATTTACCCCTCTTCCCTCAGATCCACCATTTTCCTGATTTTGCTCTCAAGTGTCAAGCCCATTATATTCCCGAGAAAAGAGTCATCTTATCCTCGTCCAGAGAGATCCTGTTCCTCATCACGCATGAATCCATAGACCAGATGATGTAAATTCCTCGAGCCGACTCTGCTTCACCTTTCGACCTGGAAATTCTTACAGAATTATACCAAAAAATGACATTCCCCCAAAGAGCTCAAATATTCGAGCTCTTCCTTCCTCCATCCGCTCAATTTCCCTCCACAAATCCTCCTTACCCGTCTTCCATGTTCTCAACTAAAGGAAACTAGGTCATATCATCCCTTTGTGCTTTATTAGGATACTATTTTGATCAGTGGGTAGATGAACCCATTCTGGGTTTTCTATCCATCTTCTCCACCGATGAAAAGCCCACCACCCAGTTTGACTTCAGCACATTCTTGGAAGACAATATTCACGAACAGTTCATGAATTTCGGTATGAAAGGCATGTTCAGATACTCATCGATACTATCCTACTTGTTCGTCTTCTTCCAGGCAGATAAATTTAGATTTTCCATGCAAAAGATGAATGGAGATGGTAGACCTCAGGCAGTCACAGCATGGACCTCCTTTCTCAAGAACAACTCCACTGATTTCAGTTTCAAGGAGTTCATCGACCAATTCTACCACCCTGTGGTAAGTATGCTAAGAAGCAAGCCCGAGCCTCGGATAAACGATGAAGTTCAGAGGATACTTCACCTCTTGGATAACACAAAGATGGGTGATTGGTATTTATACTAGGATCACACCGAGATCAGAGTATATGGGTGCGAGTTGGCACTGTATAAGCTGCCCAAGTATCTGCTTGTCAGGATTTTTGCTTTGGAATATATAAGGCAGATTATAAATTTCAATGATATCCACTTTGTGTCATTGAAGAAAAAGTAGCATCTTAGAATCAAGGGGCAGATTGGCTCCTTCATCTGCAACAATCGGGGAGACGGGGAAGAAGCAGACAAGATGCTAAGGGAGATGAAATTCTTCATGAGTTTCCCATGGCATTATTATCCATGTGGGATCATCTCAGAAATGAGGGTGAAGAACAAAAACATACCATATGTTCATGTGTCCAATCCCGAAGTTGAGAACTTCGCAAATCAGACAGCCTGGGAGCCTAACACATTGATCAAAGTAGAACAGTAGGATCCCCTGGCCACTGTGTCAGAAACGACCACTCCACAGGTCCCTAAAGAGAAGAGACCGAGGTAGGATTTATCTGTACCTGTCACTCAGGTATCTTCTGAGGAATTCGAGCTGCATACCAAGAGGCCTAAGACTATTGCAGCTACTGGCCCGACCAGGGAAAAAGAAGCCCCATCTACCACAATGACCAAAGTTGGTATTCCACCCTTCGGTTCGAGCCTCCATAAAGGCATAACATCAACATTTACGAAAAAATATACAGATTCTCCATTGACCACCCAGCTAGGCAAGGTGGCACCGAAACTGAGCATCTTCGAAAAGTATGAGTTGATCAAGAAAAGGAACCAGACCCTGACCAACAGTACTTGCACCCAGTTCTGGAAGCATACGTCGACTTCACAACATAGGTTGCTATCTGCATTCGACACAGAGAAGGGCAGGATGCATATGGAATTCCTCCAGGAATAGGTACCAAATCCAAAGGTGATCACCGATTATAAAAGGGCCACCTTCGAATTCCATATGAAGGACGTGCATTCGGCCGGCCAGATGGATCTGCACAAGCAGACAGGGGAAATCGTTTTCTATACATTGGCATATGCTTCCACTTCTGCGTCCAAACTGCAGGTGTCCCTGAACAATGTTCAAACACAACTCAAGTTGGAAGAGATATCATCCTTTGCAAAGGACAATAGGATCAAGACTTTGGAGGAGTTGGTACTCAATATTGGTTACGATCCTTCAAACATGAAAGCAGCTGAGGAAATGATAAAGAAGAAGAATGCTGACATAGCCTCCTTGAGGAAGCAACTGAAGCTCCCGCCCATAGAGGATTCACAGGCGAAGGAGATAGCAGAGAAAGAGGGAGAGAAAGATGAAATGCTCAAGCTTCTCATGGAGCAGAACACACAACTTAAGGAGATGGAAGCTGAGATGGAGAAGCTGTTAAAAGAGAAAGAGCAACTGAAGCCAATGGAAGTCATTCCATTGAGTGCTAGTCCAATTTCAGGAGTGAGCATAGTGTCAGTGACAGAAATCCCATCCGCAACTCCATTGACATCCTAGGAGAAGACAACCGACCTGGATAAACCCATGGAAAAAATGAACCTGCAGGAAACAGAGATCAGCAAGCTAAAAAAGGAGATTGAGAATCTCCAGGAACTCAAATATTCCTTTCAAACCAGCCTCTCCAAGGAAAATAAGGTGACTGATTAGCTCAAACAAGAGTTACAGCAGCTCAGGAAGCAGAGAGTTGCAGGAAAGACATTGGCCGAGATTAAAGAGAGTGTATGGACAAACATCACTAAGTCCATGAATGAGATATGGCCCATGATCCAGATCATGTTTGAGTAGAATGAATTGGTACAGAGAAGAAAACATGCCATCGAGAAGATCAGAGTAGAATTGGGGGAGATGCCAACACAGGCAAACGAGATCATCAAGTTCCTGAACTCTAAGACCAGGGAAGAGCTGGAAGAGATGAAAATTGAAGACAATACATAGACCATCCTTGAGGTCAAAAGAGTTTTGACCAAGACAGGATTAATGCTTCAGTTGGAAGAAAAGGTTCAGACCATGGACCTAGGGGTACAAAGATTCTTTAGTAAGATTGAAGCTCTCCAGAAGAAAGGTCTTCCTGGTCTGAAGGTAATCAATGATAAATTGATGACTCTCCCAGATTACAAGAAGAGATGGATGATGTGTCTAAGGAAAGTTCGAAGTTTGCAGGGATTCAAGGGAGCATCACTGGCAAGGCATTTCTAGATGCCCTTCAATGGGACATCAACATCCAACACGAGATTCGATACATTTTCCTCACCAAGCCTACATTTCCCAAGTATACAGAAATGGACGAAGTGTATCAAAGGCTACTCAAAGTCAACGTGCTCAGTCACATTCGATGGGAGGAACTCTGTGATCTGATCGAGTAGAAAATGAGTTTTCCCCAGTCCAGTCAGATGAGGTCGTGCAAAGGCTTCATCAATGGTCTACCCAGAAATCAACGTGCAGTTACACCACATCATCAAGCATTTCCTAGATTTAGGGAATTTGTTGAGTTAGTTAGGCTAAAAATAGATTTAGCACGTCCTGATCATTAAATGATAGGATCATTTGTAATTTGAGTTATAAATACTTCATCTTTCGAAGTATTGAGGGTTGTTGATCTTCACACCCTGACGCTATCAGACTGTAATCTTTTTGAAGAGATCTTCCATTAATAAAAGGAGGCACTTTTACATGATTCTTGCATGTACTCACTGGTGATGTTTTCCTCTCTAAGTTGAATGTTATTCTCGCTTTGTTGCCATACCATTTTCTGAAATCTAATCTTTAAGAGTAACGAATGTTGCAGGATTTATCTCATATACCCTGTTTCTGACTCGAACGATTTTAGTGTTTTATCTTCTGGTGTTTTCAATAAAGAAATTCTTAACTGCTTCTTTGTTGAAAGTATCTTTCTCATCTTATCTGCTATTAATCATTTATGCTATTAAAGAATCCAGTGATTATATTATCTCGCCCTGTGAAAGTTTTCCTTTGCGTTTCTGGTTCAGATTTCATATTTTATTAAAACACAGACCCCATAGCCCAATGGATGTGTAGACTGTCTCAACCAATTCAAAAAAACACTTTGACAACAAAACCGACCTATTTATTTACCTAGCCTAATATTTAAAATTGGAAACATAGCCAAATCATATAGAGAGATCCCTCTCTGAAGTTGGAAGGGCTATATCCCAGCTTCAAAAGTGGTTGGATAAAGTTACCTTAGTAGATTTCTTCTGCTGTCAACCTCTAGGAAATTTACCAAGTGCTAACATAGTGGAGACCATACTGGGGATCAAAACATAAAAATTTATAATTTCACGTTTTCTTTTCCCTAAAAAGAAAGTTTTGTTCCTGGAATATTGCAAATTTGAGAAGAAAGTAATGTTTAGAGGTTGATTAAAATTTGTACATATTATTTTCGGACTCATAAAACTAAAAAGTATATATATATAATCAAAAAGAAATCTGGCTCCTAAGAAAGTTTATACTCGATCTCATCCAGACCCAAAACTTGCGATAGTGACAGATAACCCAGAACATTTACTCAGGAAAAAGACCATAGATGAAAGCTCAGTGAGTCATACTCCCTTGCATAAGTCCCTTTCCTTTTCAGGGGAACCCATTACTTTTGAAAACCCTGACTTTGATACATTTTCCCAACAAAGCCTGATTAGAACATGGTCCAATAGTTTCATGACTAGAATAATTTTCGACCCAACCATTTTACAACCTCGAACCCCTGAAGTTCTGTCTCCCACTACTAAACCTCAAATCACTCCCACAGTTCTATCCAGTCCCTCCTCGTCCTCGTCTTCAATCACTACCTCATCGATCATCCAGTCTGTTATCCCACCTCCTCCACACATCATGAAAGCTTGATATGCTCCCTTGGTGTTGGTTGCGCCTCTTCATGCCATGCCCCAAGACTATCAAACGAGACTCCCACAGTTCAATGCAACAGGACCTTTGAGTGCACAACAACACGTAGATAAAATGAATGATTATTATGAACTGCATGAAGTATATGAAGCTGACATTCAAATGAGATTGTTTGCCCAAAGTTTGATAGGTGACATTAAAAAATGGTATAAAGGGTTGCGTTCCACCTCAGTCCTTGACCTTATCGCATTCCAAAGGATTTTTCTAGACAGATGGGAGGTAAAGAAAAACCCTCTCCAAATTTTGTCAGAATATGAAAATATCAGAAGAAATCAAGGTGAGACAGTGAAAGATTACTGCACTCGCTTCAATAACCTGTACAACGCAATTCCATCTGAAATCAAACCTCCACAAGGTTTGGCATTGATAAAATTCCCTGATGGTTTTGACGCTGACATGTCATACCAACTAAGGGAAAGAAATTCTACCACCCTGGAAGACATGCAGAAAAGTGCAATAAGTGTGGAGGCCAACTTGCTGGCAAAAAGGGAACGTCAGAGGTCAGAGAGGAGAGTCACAATTAAAGAAGAACCTTCCACGTTGACCTCAGATTCCAAATTGGATTCTTTGGCCAGAGCAATGGAAACAATGATGGAAAGACTTACTGTGTCAGACAGAAATCCTCCAAGAGAAAACCCACCGGCTCCTCAGGTTCGGAATCCAAACTTTAGGAGAAACCCTCCTCAAATCATACAGAGAGATCCTAGGGATCAGAGAGAGAAGAGAGGTCTGGATCAGCAGATCAGACCTCCCCTACAAGAAAATTATGTTGATGAAGGGGAGGAAGTAATCGAAGAACTAGAGGATACTCACATAAATCTCATGGGCATTCACGATAACAAAGCTATTTTTCTTACCCAAGAAGAGAAAGAACTTTTTCTTCTCAATCAACAAAGGTAAGTGAAGAAGCCGAAGACGCAGAACAACAGGCATTCAAAAATGCCATTTTGGAGGTACACTGGCAGTATAATCTGCGGAGTAAAAAGACTAAAGGGAGTTCCCCAAAAAAGACGATTGAAACAAAGAAGGTAGTCGAAACTAATAAGGCCTCTGAGTCATCTGCTGAGAATATTCCTGAGAAGAGTACATCTGAAGTTCCTATGAAGAAAAACCTTACTATTCTGAAAAGATCATCACAGCCCGAGGTTTCACCTATTAATCCACCAAGTACTTCTGGCCAGAAGAGTTTGGTGGACAAACTAGAATTAATGAGCCAAGGTAGAGCTCCTACTCCTTTCAGCCTTGAGGGGGAATTAGCCAAAGTAAAAATTCCCATTCCACTTTATGAGTTGATGAATAAAGACGTTTACCATTCACAAGTGATTAAAGCACTGACCATTGAACCTGACATAGGCACGAAGGCCTTAACTATTGGATCAACAAATCATTCAGATACCGTGAACCTTACAGATGATCATCCTGAACTTCTTTTTGGACCTGAAGTTGATGGACGAGACAATAATGGTGATGTCGCTCCTTTTTACATCAGTCTAAACATACATGACCTGATCTTGCATAACGCTATGCTGGATTCGGGTGCTTCCCACAATCTGATTCCTAAAGAAGTTATGGAGAAACTGGGATTGGAAGTCACCAGACCTTATAAAGATCTACATTCATTCGAATCCAGTAAAGTTAGATGTATTGGTTTGATTAAGGACCTATGTATCACCCTGGTTCAGATTCCTGCAAAGAGCATGGTCATGGACGTGGTAGTTGCAGACATCCCTCCGAAGTATGGAATGTTTCTTTCCTAGTCTTGGGGGGCTAAGCTGAGAGGTACCCTACAACTAGATATGTCTTATGCCACTATCCTAGTTTTCAGGAAACAAAGAAGTCTATACAGAGAAACATTGATGAAATACATGGTCAATAGCCAAGAAAAGCCGCACAACTACCCCCTTTACTCCACGCATTCTGACTTGGATTATTTTATTTTGTACAATGATGGTGACACGGGAGAACAAGATACTTAGCTGGGAGAAGACACATCTAGTTAGGATGAAGGCCAAGAAGTCATCGAGGTAGCAAGGATGAAAAACATGATAACTGAAGAGATACCAGCTGATTTTTGGAGCATGGATTTTGATGGAGCAGTAAGCAAAGAAGGAGCTGGAGCAGGAGTCTGGCTGCATAATCACAGAAACATGTATTCAGAAAACCATTCTTACAAATTAAATTTCCAATGCACTAACAATATTTCCGAGTATGAAGCCTTGATGCTTGGTCTGAAGCTTCTGAAAAGAGTTGGTGCTAAACAGATTATGGTATGAGGTGACTCTGAGTTGATAATCAAGCAAATCAAAGGTGAGTACGCTACGAAACATCCATGTCTTAGAGACTATAGGAATGTTGTCCTTGATGAACTTAGATGTTTTACTGAAGTTGACTTGCAGGTAATGCCAAGGGGACAAAGCATTCTTGTGGATGGATTGGCTACGTCAGCAGCCACATGTAAGATTCCTTTCTGCTCGACTCGCCCATACACCGTGGAGGTGAAATGCAGACCAACTGTTCCCGATAATATCAGGTACTGGTAAGTGTTTGGTAATGATGATCAAATCGAAGACTTTCTGCAGTGTAAAAACAATTTTGAATGTACAAATATAGATTTAGAGAACGAAGATGAAAATGTAAATAGATCAGATTTTGAAATTGATAGTGTAAATAGCATAGATTCAGGAGAATTAGGCGATGATGAGATGGAGGCCGATGTTTTACATTTGAAAAGCAATGTTTTTCCTAGGGGTCTAGTTCCTTTAGAGGACTTGTTTGATTTTAACGATGTAACCAAAAAACTAAAAATCGAAGCTAATGGACAAGAGGTAGAAGACTGTAATATAGGGATTGAAGAGAAACCCAGGATAGTCAAACTGTCTAAATCATTACCCCCAGAGAAAAAACTCAAATACATTGAGTTGTTCAAAGAATATTTGGATGTCTTTGCATGGGGTTATGAGGATTTGAAAGCTTAAGATACCAGCATCATACAACACAAGATTCCAATAAAAGAAGACCAAAAACCATTCAGACAGAAACTTAGGAGGATAAATCCCAAGTTGCTCCCTCTGATAGAAAGGGAAATAAAAAAAATGTATGATGCCAAAATCATAGTTCCGTTGCGTTTTTCCAAATGGGTCTCTAATTTGGTCCTGACACGTAAGAAATCAGGGGAAATCAGACTTTGTATAGATTTTTTAAATCTGAATAAGGTCTCCCTGAAGGATAATTACCCCTTGCCGAAAATGGATCACATCCTTCAAAGGGTAGTCGGATCCAGTCGAATATCTTTGTTGGACGGTTTCTTGAGTTACAATCAGGTCCTAGTTCACCTGGATGACCAAGACAAAACCTCTTTCACCACACCATGGGGCACTTTCATGTATGTAAAAATTCCTTTTGGTCTGATGAATGCAGGAGCCACATTCCAGAGGGCGATGGATATCGCCTTCGTGGAAGAATCGAGTAAGTTTATTGTCGTCTATTTAGATGATGTAACTGTGTTTTCCCGATCTTATGACGAACACCTGTGACACCTCAGACGAGTCTTTGAGAAATGTAGAAGGTTTGGGATTTATTTAATTCCTAAGAAAATCCTTTTCAGACTAGAGGAAGGCAAACTGCTAGGGCACATCATCTACAAGGACAGAATCAAAATTGACCCCAGTAGAATCGAGGCCATACAAAAATTAGAACACCCAAGAAACCTTAAAGAACTACAGTCTTTTATCGGGAGAATAAACTTTCTATGAAGATTCATTCCCAATCTGGCCGAGCTCCTTAGAAACATTACAAGTATGCTAAAAAAGGATGTGAAAATAAAATGGGACTCTGAATCTAGACAGTCTTTTGAACAAGTCAAACGAGCACTCACAGAGACCCCTGTCTTAATCAGTCCTGATTTTACCAAAGATTTCTATCTTTTTTCTTTCGCTTCCAAACATACTATAGTAGTTGTATTACTACAAAAGAACAACAAAGGGTATGAACAACCCATAGCTTTCTTTAGTAAAGCATTGAGAGACGCTGCTCTGAATTACAAGATAATGGAGAAACAAGCTTTTTCCTTGGTGAAAGCTATAAAAGATTTTAGGGTCTACATTCTCCATTCTCATACCATTGCATATGTTCTGAATGCGGTAGTGAAAGACATTTTGACCCAGGACAACCCGAATGGGAGAAGGGGAAAATGGATTGCTGTCATTTTAGTATATGATATAGAGATTAAGCCTACAAAATTAATCAAGGGTCAAGGCCTAGCAAAATTAATGGTTGAATCAAATTTCCGTGCTCTTGACATTAATTTTTTAGCTGTAGCAGATGAACAGGGTGAGATGGCGACTCCAAGTCTGAGAGAGGTATTTCTCAACTCTCCATGGTACGCAGACCTTATATTTTTTTTGCAAAATTTACAAGCTCCCCCTGGTTTGACTAAGACTAAAGCTAGATTTTTAAAGTGGAAAGCCTTAAAATTCTGTATTCTAGAAGGCAATTTGTATTGGAAAGATCCTGGAGGCATTCTGTTAAATTTTTTATTGAAAGATGAAGTTGAAAATGCGTTACAAGAATTCCATGCAGGAGAATGTGGTGGCCATCTGAACTGGAAGGTCACAACCAACAAAATACTCAGAGCTGGATTCTATTGGCCCACCCTATTCTCCGATGTACATCATAAAGTGACCGCATGTCATAAATGTCAACTATTTGAAGGAAAAAGGAAACTCCTCCCTCTACCTATGAAACCGATCTCAGTTGAAGCCCCTTTCTAGCAATGGGGACTGGACTTCATTGGAGAAATACACCCCCCTTCTTCAGGCCAACACAGGTGGATTCTCACTGCCACCGATTATTTTACCAAATGGATCGAAGCAGTACCAAGAAGGCAAGCCACTGACTCTATTATTATCAAATTCCTTGAAAATAATATTTTGTCTCGCTTTGGATGTCCTAGAAAGATTATAACTGATAATGCAGCTGCTTTTCGGTCGAAGAAGCTCATAGATTTCTACAACGAGTATCACATTGGTTTGGGGAATTCCACAGCTTACTACCTGTTAACGGGCGAAAATGAACGCTTTCCAACTAGAAGATTGGATCCGGTCCGGGGTTGTCTAAATAATCCAAGCCATTTGGGATGATGCACCCTGACGGGTTTACCAGCTCCGTTAGCCGATCTAAGTCCTAGGAAAAAAAAATAAAACTACACTAAGGAACTAATCTAAATGAAAACAATAATTAAAGCAAACTAACTAATACATCTAAAATACATATATACAATCTACTAACTAAATCATACAATTATAATTCTATAAAAGTAAATGTTTAATTATTAACAAAATCAACTTCAATTACAAATATACAATATTTACGAATTACAGATTTAAATTAAAACCTGCAAAAATCATTTGTAATCTGTCCTAAGACAGCGAAACCATTGTTTTTTTATTTTTATAATTTTATGAAAAAGAAATAGAATAAAAACTATCTAAGCTAGGAAACTAAAATAATAACTCTAACTACAAATCTGAACTATACATATACCAATCTAAACTACCTATATTATACTAACTAATTAACTATCAAATAATAATAACAGGCTGACCTGAAATAATGCTTCAGGCTTGTCTTGTATGCAGTAGTTGTTTTAGCTGTTCGGAGGGAGGAAACCCGCACCAGCTTATCCGCAAGCTTCTCTTAAACTAGAAGCAGTTGTGCTCTTCAAATATAAACGACAGGACAAACAAGACATATATATATATATATAACAACAATTTTATGATTTACAAACCATCACAATTAGATAAATCTGTGTGCAACAATTTGTACAAAAACATTCAATTAATGAAAAAGATAAACATGTATTCATTAAATTGAAATAAAGTGATTGTTGTATTTTTTAGATAAGAGAGATCAGATATGGATAGCATATAAATCAAATCACATCAACATGGAATGAATCATGATAGCTAAAGTAGTCGATAATTAATTGCAAATTGATATGCAGAAAACTTGAAACAAAAGTTTGATATATTGAAAGCGAAAGTTGTTACAAGACATCAAATTTCATTTCAATCTAAATCATAAATCCATAGTCTGGTTCCCTCCACAGTGATGATGATTGTTTTACAAAAAATAACCAGTATCTAAAGACTTCCCACAGGGTAAAACATCCCTGTGGGAATTATCAAAACAGTTTACAAAAAATCTGGAGATAATCTCCCAAGTCTGACTAAAACTAACACCCTATAATAAAACTGTATCACAAAAACATGTCTCAAACTACCACAACATGCCACATTGATCATTGTAATTCGTATGCACCTGAAAGGGGACAAAAATAAATAAGATTAGAGGATATTTTGTTGATAAAATTGACAGGAATCTAATTTTTAAGACTAGCTACAGAATCTTGCGATTCTGTAGCTGGTCTAAATTGAACACAGAATCGTTTTAAAACCAATTCGAATCTTAAAGAATTATATTCAAACTATTAAACCAATATTTGATTGCTAATTAGAAACCAAATGAATCATTCAAAACGAAACTTGTATGCAAATTGAAACAAACTAAATCGTGGTCAACCGATTTCG
Source organism: Picea sitchensis (assembly GCA_010110895.2). NCBI lineage: Eukaryota > Viridiplantae > Streptophyta > Pinopsida > Pinales > Pinaceae > Picea > Picea sitchensis. The sequence continues at coordinate 33,661 of SNQJ01S0059610.1, read as the reverse complement.
TTAAATCAAAACTTGTATGCACTCTGTTCAATTTGTTATCACCAATTCGGGTAACCAAAATCGCTTAGATAATTTGATAGCAATGAAATCATTTTCATGAACCAATTCCAATCGACACAAACTGTAACCGGTTGAACAAATCGTTTATGCAATCGTTTATGTCACTTCATCCATCAACAAAATCATTGTCGAATCCATATGAAATCAATGGGATCGTTTTTTAAATTAATAGAACTATATCAAACATATACAAATGATCATGCTAATCGTGGCACGCAACAATCATTTGCAAATCAAATCAAACAGGAACGAATCGAAATAGTTTGGGCTCAACACAATCATTATGTAAAATTGTATTAATCAACAAAGCTCCACGATTTTAGAAAATAGATCTTTTGCACAGGTCGAATGTAATCAAAATCCAAACGAGAATATTGATTCAATACAAAACAGAGTCGTTCCTGGTAAATTGAAGTCAACAGGGCTGTTTTGAGTCTATTAGGAACAAACGAAACTAATAGAAATCGAACCAAATCTATTATCCTAAATCAGATGAACAGAATTGATTCAAAAACAAACCAAACAGAATAAAAAACCAATCAATTGCTTATACTAAGCTGGGCATGACAAAATCACATAACCAAATCATAGCAACATTTGAATTTAGTAAAACAAATCTACTATATGAGATCTACAACAAAAAAAAATTTGATGATCAAACTATAACATAATCATTTCGAATGTATTAAAACAAACAGAGGTAATTTGAAAGAAAAACCAATCGGTTATATTTATTTGAACCAACTCAAAAAACAAAATTCATATTGAAATTCATACCTGGACAATCCGAAAACAACTCAGTCATGATAATTTGGAATTGACAAAGGCTATTGCCACTTCGACATTCCTGAAGACAATCGAACCAGTGGTTTTTTGTTTCTTTTCACTGGCTTGAAGCCCGTCTCTTTCTTTTGACAGCACTGTAACTTGCTCCTCCAACGATTTGATATTTGATTGCAACAGGGAAACGTCGGTGTAATAACGCTCTAGCCAAGCGTTACATTGGATACATGATGGCTGCTCGGGCTTTGATATCAGAGGAGAGGGTTTGTTTAAGTCACCAACGGTTTCATTGTGCAACTTGATTCCTGGGTAGTTAGGATTGTTTTTGAGACAAGGGGGTAAATTAGAGACATAGTCATAGGGTTTCGTAGAGCATAGGCCATGGGAATAGGGGTACTCTTCAGATAGGAAACGCTCGATATCAGAGTTCGAGTCCTCGCTCAACACTGTGGGCTTTTGGTCGATGTTCTGTTTAGGTTTGTTCCGGGCAAGTCTTGATATCAATCAAGCATTTTTCTTTACTTTACTGTTGACAGTAGTATCATTGTTGTCTTTCTTCCTCCCAGGTCTTTTGATGGCCTTAATATCATCCTTAGCACATGGGTTAGTCAAGGCATCAGGTAGGTCCAAGTCAGGGTAAATCGAGGGTTTGGCAGGGGGTAGAATAATATGAAGTGGCATGGCTGGTCCCATCAAAGTCTCATTGACCACAACCTTATCGATTTGAGCAGAATCTGGGTTAACAAAGCCATTTCTAGACAGAAAGGCTTGCCAATTATCATGATGAAGGCTCAAATGGTGGATGATGATGAGTTTAATTAAGCCATGGTGAAACAGGCTACTATCAGCCTTCTCACGTTTGAATCTCTTAGACATCTTATAAAGACTTTGCAAGAAGTAATGCGACATATTCAAAGGATAGCCCATAACATTCATCAATAACCGAAGGTGATACAGAAACACCAAGCCATACCTACCTTCACAGGTCACAAATTGTTTCACAATTACCAAAAGATCGTGTCACCTGGGTTTGAGGGTAGAAATAGGCATACCTTTATCACAGGAAACAACCTTTCTTGATACGAATAGTAATGGCCATAGCACCTCATCAAATTTGGAATTTTTAAACCACCTCTGGCCTATAGCTGACAGTCCTATAGCCGAAATTATGAATTATTCATTCAGCTTGAGCTGTATGTCACCGATTTTAGACCTGCACCTATCAAAGGTGAGGGCGAATTGTTGGGCAAACGAAAGGTTGAAACCCTCGAACCTCTGTATGAAGACGAGCCAACCACTGTTTTCTAAATCCTTTCGAGCATTATCGAATAGTAACATATCTTGGTTACCATTTGTCTCTATGGGCACCACCGGTGCCATAGACAGGAGCACACAGTGAGCGAGGTGAATGGGCCAGGGTTTGAACAGAGTATACGCAGGGGCAGAACGCTCACAGGCTTAACCGAAAACTAGCAAAGGTGAACTGGGATAGGGGGAAAGAATTAATGATAGAATGTGCGAAGGTGGTGGAGCTATTTTGGCCCATGCAAAACAGTCATTTCCACAGTACAACCGATGGTGCATATAAAATTTCAAATTACTATGCATATGTTAAAAACCATGCCATTCAAACAATCAATGAAACCTATGGTAAGTCGACCAAACATTTGCGCGAGCAATAGTTTTATCATATCTTTAAAACCAAACAATGAATCGAAATCAATACCAAGGGTTCGATCATATGAAATATGTGTTGTGTGATATGATTTATACCAAGGGTATAACCACAATGCCAATAATTTTCATGAAACCAATGTGTCAAGGGTATCGATCAAAAACTAGAGAAATCAAACCATCAATAAACCAACGATTGAATCACAAGCCTTAACAAGTCAAATTAACAATTAAATAATGCCAAATGAATAAGGATCTTGGAGTCTTGTCGACTGTATAATCACAATTAAATTGGAAACGCAATGAGCATATCGACAAGAATGATCACAACAATTCAGTGATGATTTTAATGTGACTTCGAAAACCAAATTTTCACGCTTGCAGTCGTGAAAATGAGAACCAAGGTAAGTGTGCAAACGCACGAAATAATATTGTCGTTTTATTCAAGGATTGCGACGAAAAGCAAGGTTTGCAAAACACTGGTGTAGGAAGCCTATAAGGACAGTATAAAAATGCGAATTGGCTGCCAACAATGGCGACGCACTGGTAGAAGCAGTTATCTCTGCCAAAAGAACAAATTCAGATTAGGATAACAAGAATAATTCAACAGAAATAACCAGAAAATTGTTTAAACATCATCATTAATCAAATATTCCAGCAGTGTTTAAAGGATGAAAATTGATAACAGTCTTAAGACAAGCGAGCCATGATATTAAAGATAAAATCTTCAATACTGTTGACAGAGCCACTGCTTCCAGCAGGCGTCCATAGCCTCGACAAGGTTGCCATTTAACCCACTCTAATATCCGTATCCTACCAAGAAGTTCCGGATCAGAATAAAGGACATTTTAAGATTAGAGGTTTCATATTTGCAAATTTTCATATACCCGATATTGCTTCGCTGCCAGCAGACCTGTTCAGTGCCCCGACGAAGTTTTCTTGGCGTCATGCATGCATTTACCTGCTGCCAGCAGACCTCTTCAGAATCCCGATGGGTTTACAAACACTTCCCACAACTCTTTTAATGATTTATTTTATTTTTTGAAGATATATAGTCGAGTGAGGTGACACTGAAAATTATGATATTTTAGCATATTTTTTTTTTTTAGACCTCAGTAGAATTTTTTAGAACTGTCCTTTATTAAGATCCAGAAATGGTTTATTTACAGAACCAACTTTCTAGGATAGGAAGACATCTTCTGAGTCATTCCCTTAAGGAATAGGGACAGCGTAAAAAGATAATCGATGATCGCGACAGGCTTATCTCAGAGATCGAAATCAGTTAACTTCTTTCAAACAACAAACTTTTCCAACACAAATGTAAATTTCAGAAGTCTACAATTGATGTTTATACAATTTTTCAACAGCCATTTTAGTGAAATAATTATTCTATTTACCTTGTCCGAATAGTTCAAAAATTGCAGGTATGTGTTTCCAAAAGAAAAACTGATAAGCGAAAACGAGAAAACAAAGCCAAAACAGGAAAGAAAAAGCAAACAAAAGAAAAATATGTACATAGTATACAAAGAGTTTTCATCAAGCAAAATATCTTTTCAGAACTTGGCCATTCACCGGATAGGTGTCAGGCTACCCCTCTAGATTCTACAATCGGAAAGAGCTGGGACCTAATTTCTCAGCAATTAAAAATGGTCCAAGCCATAAGTTTTGAAATTTTGTGTGCTCTCCCTTTCCCTCATGTGGTTTGTCCCATTTCAAGACAAGGTCACCTACTTCAAAGTTCCTATCAGAGGCAGAGTTAGAATCAAACCATCTTTTGACCACTAGTTGATGCTGATCTAACTTACATTTAGCTTGGGCTCTTACCTCTTCTAGCTTCATCAAAGCGTTAATTCGATTTTCCAAAGGGGGACAATCTTCTTCTTGTATTTTATGTGATAACTGTAGGAAAGGGAGAAGAATGTGTGGTGGAAGAATTGCTCCTCTGCCATAAACGATAAAAAAGGGGGAGTTACCTACAAAAGTTTTTGGTGTTACCCTATCAGCCCAGATCGCATTTAACAGTGCATTGTGCCAGTTTTTGTGATTTTCAGCCACCGTTCTCTTGATGATTTTAATCAGATTCTTATTTGTTGACTCTGCCAATCCATTGCCCTGGGGGTAATAGCTAGCAGAATACTTCAATTTAATTCCTTTTTCTAAAGTGAACTCACTCATCTCAAGAGATGAAAAATAAGAAGCGTTGTCGAATACTAAATAATCAGGGATACCAAAACGAGTGATAATATTCGAATTTAGAAAGGCAATTACCTGACTGGTATTCACAGTTCTTAACACGGCAGCTTCAGACCACCTGGTAAAATAATATGTGGTTGTTATGATAAACTTATGTTGTTGTGAGGATGGTGGGTTGATTGGACCTATGATATCAATGCCCCACTACTGAAAAGAAGAATCTACTGAAACGGGTTGCAAAGGAAAGGTTGGTTTATGTAACCGCCCTGATGCTTTTTAACAAATAATACACTTGCGACACAAGGCATGGGCGTCTTTAAAAAGTGTGGGCCAGTAATAACCGGCTCTTAAAACTTTATGGGCAGTGGTTTCACCACCAAAATGACCACCATCTTCTCCTACATGCAATTCTAGTAAGACTTTTTCTGATTCGTCTTTCTCAAGACATCACATCAGTATGCCATCAATACTTTGACGAAAAATAATTACATTGACCAAATGAAAGGAGGCAGAATTTAATCTTAACGCTCTTCTTTTAGTGGGGTCCAGGTGACGGGGGGCTGACCCATGTTCAAGACATAATTTTATATCATCATACCAGGGACTGACAGAGTTTTGTGCCCAACAGATTACATTTTGATCGAGCTATCCTAGGTTTGACATATCGTTTTCTTCTTGTTGTCCTTCGGCTGAATAAACAACTAACTTTCATAACCCTTGGCCTCTCACTATTTGAGCTAGGGTAATTTCTATCTCATATTCCTGTAAAGAAGTAACCCAGTTAGCCCTCTTTTCTCCCAGTTCTTCCTGCACTAATAGGTTCCTAACGGCTGGGTACGGGACAATAATTTTCGTCCTGGATTTCAAAAGGTAAGAATGGAAGTGCTTGACTGCTTTGAAAACAGCGTAGGCTTGCTGGTCTACTGGGTAATTAAGTTCCACGCCTTTGAAAGCAGAGCTCGTAAAGGCAATGGGTACTTCATTGTTTTTGGCGTTCTTTTGAGTTAGGACAGCGGCGTAGGAACGATCAGAAGAAAAAGTGTAGAGCGTGAAGTCTTGGGAAAAGTTGAGGCTCATGAGAGAAAGAGCGTCTATTATGGCCTTCTTTATCGCATTAAAAGCTTGATTTGCTAGGGGTCCCCAGTGATATTGTGCATCTTTCTTAATTAAATTTTGTAAAGGTCTGACCATTTTAGAGAAGCTGGGGACGAATCTCCTCACAAAGTTAATCTGGACTAAGAAAGACTGCATAGAATTTTTGGAAGTAGGAGGGGGAAGTTTTGAGATGACTTGAGTCCTTTCGGGGTCGATAATCATCCCTTTGCTTGACATAATAAATCCTAAGAGTTTACGTTGTTCTACTGCAAAGATAGATTTTTTAGGATTCAAGGAGATGCCATATTTACGACATCGCTGCAGAACGACTCTTAAATGAGCTAGATGATTGGTTTTGTTTTTAGAAAATACAGTAACGTCATCTAAGTAAACTATGAAAGACTGATTGATTAATCCTCGAAAAGAAATTTCCATTGCTCTCTGGAAAGTGGCACCGACATTAATCAATCCAAAGGGAATTTTTCAATAAGCGTAGGTGCCCCATGGAGTGCGGAAGGTAGTTTTAAGTTGGTCTGGGGGAGACATCAGGACTTGGTTATACCCCGAGAAACCATCCAATAAATATAGCCTCTCAGAACCAGATACCTGTTGAAGGATTTGTTCCATGGGTGGGACAGGGTAGTTGTCTTTATCAGACTCTTTATTAAGGTTTCGGAAATCGACGCATAGTCGGGTTTCCCCACTTTTATTTCAGACAGGGACAAGGTTAGAAACCCATTGAGTGTGCCTAACAGGAAAAATTATCTTAGCATTTAGGAGCTTATTTAATTCTTTTTTGACGGTCGGTTCGAGCTTAGGGTGCATTTTTCTTAATTTTTGTTGAAAGGGTAAGGTTTGGAGTTTCATAGGAATGACATGTTGTATGATGTTGGGGTCGAAAGTTTTAAGGTCATCATACGTCCATGCAAAGACATCTTTAAATTCTTTGAAAAATTTAATAAATGCAGCTTTTTTTTGTTGAGAACACCCAACCCCTAGATTAATGCACTGCGGATTGTCATTAGTTCCTAAGTTTACTTTTTCATATGATAACGAGGAACTATTGGTTTTACAGTTGACTGATTTTTTGAATTTATCTTGAAGATCATAAAATTTCTCTAATATAACTACAGATTTAGGGATCGAATTTACCATGTCCGATGAAGATTCAACAGTTCTCGGATCTGGTATTACCATGAAATCCCGCAAATTGTCGTCATGAGTGCGTTCGTCGATCACCGCGCCTTGAAAAGTTTCTTCCATATGCAGGAAGTCAATAATCTGTTGATCATCATCGAAGACTCTCCAGTTCGTGATGTTGTAGGGAACGGATGGCCTGAACAATAATTCGACAGAGAATGCATCCGGGGGCAAGCCTTCTGCACGAAAGAGTTTGGAAGCTACGTTAGCTAATAGATCAGCTTCATAGTTATTCAATCTAGGAATAGAATTTATATTGAAAGAAGAAAATTTATTCATTAAATGCCATACCTAGGATTGGTAGATTTTAAGATGCGGAGACAGACAGTGGATATAATCTCTTACTTGTCTAACCACGATTTCAGAATCACCAAAGATAGTTAAGTTTTGAATGTTCATATCTAAAGCTTTTCTGAGACCCTGCAGTAAAGCCTCATATTCTGCTGTGTTATTAGTACATTCAAATTCTAACCTACATGCAATCAGGGTTTTGTTACCTGTCGGATCGATAATAACGCATCCTGCACCAGCTCCTTCTTTGGAATTTGACTCGTCAAAATAAAGAGACCAAATTTGATTTTTATCGAGTGCATGAGACCGTTGCGTAGAAGCTGTTGGTTGCACGTATTCTACAATCTCGGACTGTTGTTCTGGGTTGGTGATAGATGAAGCCTCGGCCATGAAATTGTCGAAGAGGGTATCCATCCCTTGTACTTCGAGTGAATCGGTAGAAGGTGTAAATGGTTCTTTTGGATCGTTCAGATCTGTGACCGTGAGCTTAAGGTAGCGTTCATGATTTACCCTGATCTTGTTGGGCTTGCCGTTCTCTAGAAGCCATAGGTGAGACCAATCTGTCGCGAAATAGCCATGTAGTTTCTTCGACTAGTCCCTGCTTAAAAATAGACCATACACTTCTGGAATATCCACTACAATAATATCAATAACTTAATGAACCTTGGGGTTAGACAATAATCTTATAAGCACATTCCTTAACTCGCCTATGACCTTAACATTAGTTCGATCAAGATGGATGATTTTTAAAGTGGATGGTTCAACTTCGGCGTTAATTTTATGGCACACAGACCATGGCATCACATTGGATGACGCTCCTGAGTCTACCATACAATTGTGCACGTTTCTATTAAATATTTTGAAAGTTAACAAAATTGGAGGCACATTTCAGCGAGTGCTAAGGGTGGTAGTTTGTGGTTTCTTACTCGCTGTTTCTAAAGCTACTTTATCTACATTATTTACATTATTTACATTATTTATAGGAAGGCTTCCTTTGTCTTGAGGATCAGGATTACTTTTAGTGGAAGTCTTCTGAGGAACTTTTTTCAAAACAACCTTGTTACTGCTTGAATTACCATTTTTTCCATTCTCTGCGATATTCTGTAACATTTTTTGTAGCAGAAATGGAAATTTCAATAACTCATAAACAAAAATGTCAACCCTTAAGTTTTTAAGATCTTCAACTAAATCATAATCTAAGTTGGGTTTTACATGACTCTGTTTAGTCTCATCTAGTTTAGATTGTTTTGGAGACAAAGTCTTAGTGTTTTCGGAAGACGATTTCTTTGTTGTCTTACTCCTAGTATTGTAGGGATGGATTGTCTCGAAGTTAGCTTGGAAGATACTATCCGAGAAGTTTCCAAAAATGTTTGGAGAAGATTATTCTTCTTGAATTGTCTCTTGTTCAACCACCTCCTCAGGAATCTCAGGAGGTATCAAGTTATCCTGAGCTTCTAGAATTGTTTGAAGGGCGTATTGCAGACTTTCTAGATTAAGGCCCTCAGTATTTGGATTAGGTCGGTTGGTGGGAAAAGGCTTCATGAACGGGGGATTGTAAGGTCCTTTGCTCGACGAAGATTCTTCGGCCGTCCTTTTCAAATCAATAACTTGATTTGACAGTTTTTGAATGACTTTAGTTAAGTTTTCTAAATCAGAGCTTCCAGGTTGTGCTTTACTTTGAGTAGGTCTAGGGAGGATTTCGATCTTCTTTTTGGAAGATGAACTAGTTTTTGTTTCATTGCTAGTAGATTCTTTTAGACTAAGTATGTCTTTTTCAATCTGGCTGGCCTCCTCTAAGGCCTCTAACAATGTGGGTTTCTTAGATCATTTGACCCAAATAGCTATACTTTGATGTAGTGCTTTAGTGTAGTATGCTATTATAAGATTCTCGGCAGGCATGGAATCCGTAGAGATTCATTTTTTAAGTGTTAAGAATCTTTGATTAAAGTCTTTAACTTTCTCCTTTGGGTTCATTATTAAGTTAGAAAGGTCCATGACTAGCACTTCCGGGGGCTTACCGTCTCCGAACTTTTCCAAAAAGCAGGATTCAAACTTTTCCCAAGACACGATGGTATGGGTTTGCTGGGAAAAGTATTATGTAGATGCATTACCTTCGAAAGTATAGGGGAAAAACATATAGACTACGTCTTCATGCTAGACATTGCGGATTCTAATGGCTAACATAAACTTTTTAATGTGATCTTCAGTGATTTGTTTAGAATCAGGGTCAAACTTGGGAAGCCACTTCTCCAGATGTTTGGGTAAGGGATGTTGAGCTCCAGGTACAACTACTGCATCCTGGTCGAGCCAAGGTCTAGCAGGATTTTTCTGGTTGTCCATTAGTGTAGTCGGTGTGGAAGGATGTGAAGGGGAACTACCTTCGTCAGAGGAGTCTTCTCCTGAAGAAGAAGGAGATGAGGGGGGTGGTTAGGGAGGTATTCTATATCCTCCTGTAGCAAGAGTGAGGATTGGATCTGTAGGGTTCACAGTGAGGTTAGTCCCTCCACGTTGTTCTCTGATATCAGAGAAATCTAAAGGTTAGTACAAAGGTCGATTTGGTTTCCTCAAACGGGATAAGGCACTATGTGTTCTTATAAGAGATAGGCGGACAATCTCTTGTATGTCACCACCTATAGGATTTGGGGTTGTTGGCTCAATTGTGATCTGTGGATCGTCGTTTGATGTGGTTACTGTTTTAGGGGGGGATGTTATCGTTCGAATGACTTATTTTTACTATAGGTAAGCGATTAGGTGGTGGAGAATTCTTACGACCGTCTCGTGCCATTAATAAGTTTCATGCCCTCCTTCTGGCACCATTTGTTGACAGGCGAAAATGAACGCTCGCCAACTGGAAGAGTGGATCTGGTCCGGGGTTGTCTAAATAACCCAAGCCGTTTGGGATGACCCACCCTGACGGGTTTAGCGGCTCCGTTAGCCGATCTAAGTCCTAGGAAAACAAAAGAAAACTACACTAAGGAACTAATCTAAATGAAAACAATAATTAAAGAAAACTAACTAATACATCTAAAATACATATATACAATCTACTAACTAAATCATACAATTATAATTCTATAAAAGTAAATGTTTAATTATTAACAGAATCAACTTCAATTACAAATATACAATATTTACGAATTACAGATTTAAATTAAAACCTGCAAAAATCATTTGTAATCTATCCTAAGACAACGAAACCATTGTTTTTTTTATTTTTATAATTTTATGAAAAAGAATTAGAATAAAAACTATCTAAGCTAGGCAACTAAAATAATAAATGTAACTAAAAATCTGAACTATACATATATCAATCTAAAATACTTATATTATACTAAATAATTAACTATCAAATAATAATAACAGGCTGACCTGAAATAACGCTTCAAGCTTGTCCTGTATGCAGTAGTTGTTTTAGCTGTTCGGAGGGAGGAAACCCGCACCAGATTATCCGCAAGCTTCTCGTAAACTAGAAGCAGTTGTGCTCTTCAAATATAAATGACAGGACACACAAGACATAATATATATATATATATATAACAACAATTTTATGATTTACAAACCATCACAATTAGATAAATCTGTGTGCAACAATTTGTACAAAACAATTCAATTAATGAAAAAGATAAACATGTATTCATTAAATTGAAATAAAGTGATTGCTGTATTTTTTAGATAAGAGAGATCAGATATGGATAACATATAAATCAAATCACATCAACATGCAATAAATCATGATAGCTAAAGTAGTCGATAATTAATTGTAAACTGATATGCATAAAACTTGAAACAAAAGTTTGATATATTGAAAGCGAAAGTTGTTACAAGACATCAACTTTCATTTCAATCTGAATCATAAATCCATAGTCTGGTTCCCTCCACAGTGATGATGATTGTTTTACAAAAAATAACCAGTATTTAAAGACTTCCCACAGGGTAAAACATCCCTGTGGGAATTATCAAAACAGTTTACAGGAAATCTGGAGATAATCTCCCAAGTCTGACTAAAACTAACACCCTATAATAAAACTGTATCACAAAAAAATCTCTCAAACTGCCACAGCATGCCACATTGATCATTGTAATTCATATGCACCTAAAAGGGGACAAAAATAAATAAGATTAGAGGATATTTTGTTGATAAAATTGACAGGAATCTAATTTTTAAGACTAGCTACAGAATCTTGCGATTCTGTAGCTGGTCTAAATTGAACACAGAATCGTTTTAAAACCAATTCGAGTCTTAAACAATTATATTCAAACTATTAAACCAATATTTTATTGCTAATTAGAAGCCAAACGAATCATTCAAAACGAAACTTGTATGCAAATTGAAACAAGCTAAATCGTGGTCAACCGATTTCATTAAATCAAAACTTGTATGCACTATGTTCAATTTGTTATCACCAATTCGGGTAACCAGAATCGCTTAAATAATTTGACAGCAATTAAATCATTTTCATGAACCAATTCCAATCGACACAAACTGTAACTGGTTGAACAAATCATTTATGCAATCATTTATGTCGCTTCAGCCATCAACAAAATCATTGTCGAATTCAAATGAAATCAACATGATCGTTTTTTAAATTAATAGAACTATATCAAACATATACAAATGATCATGCTAATCGTGGCACCCAGTAATCATTTGCAAATCAAATCAAAAAGGAATGAATCGAAATAGTTTGGGGTCGACACAATCGTTATGTAAAATCGTATTAATCAACAAAGCTCCACGATTTTAGCAAATAGATCTTTTTCATAGGTCGAATGTAATCAAAATCCAAACGAGAATATTGATTCAATACAAAATAGAGTCGTTCCTGGTAAATCAAAGTCAACGGGGTTGTTTTGAGTCTATTAGGAACAAACGAAACTAATCGAAATCGAACCAAATCGATTATCCTAAATCAGATGAACAGAATTGATTCAAAAACAAACCAAACAAAATAAAAAACCAATCAATTGCTTATACTAAGCTGGGCACGACAAAATGGCATAACCAAATCATAGCTACATTTGAATTTAGTAAAATGAATCTACTATATGGGATCTACAACAAAATCGTTTTTGATGATCAAACTATAACAGAATCATTTCAAATGTATTAAAATGAACATAGCTAATTTGAAAGCAAAACCAATCAGTTATATTTATTCGAACAACTCAAAAAACAAAATTCATATTGAAATTCATACCTGGACAATCCGAAAACAACTCAGTCATGATAATTTGGAATTGACAAAGGTTGTTTCTGCTTCGACATTCCTGAAGACAATCAAATCGGTGGTTTTTTGTTTCTTTTCACTGGCTTGAAGCCTGTCTCTTTCTTTTGACAACACTGTAACTTTCTCCTCCAACGATTTGATATTTGATTGCAACAGGGGAACGTCGGTGTAATAACGCTATAGCCAAGCATTACATTGGATACATGATGGCTTCTCGGGATTTGATATCATAGGCGAGGGTTTGTTTAAGTCACCAAGGGTTTCATTGTGCAACTTGATTCCCAGGTAGTTAGGATTGTTTTTGAGACAAGGGGGTAAATTAGAGACATAGTCATAGGGTTTCGTAGAGCATAGGCCATGGGAATAGGGGTACTCTTCAACTAGAAAATGCTCGATATCGGAGTCCGAGTCCTTGCTCAGCACTATGGGATTTTGGTCGATGTTCTGTTTAGGTTTGATCTGGGCAAGTCTCGATATCAATCGAGTATTTTTCTTTCCTTTACTGTTGATAGTAGTATCATTGCTTTCTTTCTTCCTCCCAGGTCTTTTGACAGCCTTAATATTATCCTTAGCACACGGGTTAACCAAGGCATCAGGTAGGTCCAAGTCGGGTTAAACCGAGGGTTTGGCAGGGGGTAGAAGAATATGAAGCGGCACGGCTGGTCCAGTCAAAGTCTCACTGACCAAAGCCTTATTGATTTGAGCAGACTCTAGGTTAGCAAAGCCATTTCTAGACAGAAAGGGTTTCCAATTATCGCAATGAAGGCTCAAATGGTGGACGATGATGAGTTTAATTAAGCCGTGGTGAAACAGGCTGCTATCAGTCTTCTCGCGTTTGAATCTCTTAGACATCTTGTAAATACTACGCAAGAAGTAATGCGGCATATTCAAAGGATAGCCCATAAAATTCATCAATAACCGGAGGTGATACAGAAACACCAAGCCATACCGACCTTCACAGGTCACAAATTGTTTCACAATTACCAAAAGATCGTGCCACCTGGTTTTGAGGGTAGAAATAGGCATACCTTTATCACATAAAACAACCTTTCTTGATACGAATAGTAATGGCCACGACACCTCATCAACTTTGGAATTTTTAAACCACCTTTGGCCTGTAGCTGACAGTCCTGTAGCCAAACTTATGAATTCTTCATTCATCTCGAGCTGTATGTCACTGACTTTAGCCCTGCACCCGTCAAAGGTGAGAGCGAATTGTTGGGCAACCGAAAGGTTGAAACCCTCGAACCTCTATATGAACACGAGCCAACCACTGTTTTCTAAATCCTTTCGATCATTATCGAACAGTAACAGAGCTTGGTTACCATTTGGATCTATGCACACCACCGATGCCATAGACAAGAGCACATGGTGAGCGAGGTGAACGGGCCAGGGTTTGAACAGAGTATACGCAGGGGCAGAACGCTCACAGGCTTAACCGAAAACTAGCAAGGGTGAACCGAGATAGGGAGAAAGAATTAATGACAGAATGTGCAAAGGTGGTGGAGCTATTTTGGCCCATGCAAAATAGTCATTTCCACAGTACAACCGACGGTGCATATAACGTTTCAAATTACTATGCATATGTTAAAAACTGTGCCATTCAAACAATCAATGAAACCTATGGTAAGTCGACCAAACATTTGCGTGAGTAATAGTTTTATCATAGCTTTAAAACCAAACAATGAATCAAAATCAATACCAAGGGTTCGATCATATGAAATATGTGTTGTTTGATATGATTTATACCAAGGGTATAACCACAACGCCAATCATTTTCATGAAACCAATGTTTCAAGGGAATCGATCAAATACTAGAGAAATCAAACCATCAATAAACCAACGATTGAATCACAAACCTTAACAAGTCAAATTAACAATTAAAGAATGCCAAATGAATAAGGGTCTTGGAGTCTTGTCGACTGTATAATCACAATTAAATTGGAAACGCAATGAGCATATCGACAAGAATGATCACAACAATTCAGTGACAATTTTAATGTGACTTCGAAAACCAAGTTTTCACGCTTGCAGTCGTGAAAACGAGAACCAATGTAAGTGTGCAAATGCACGAAATAATAGTGTCATTTTATTCAAGGATTGCGACGAAAATCAAGGTTTGCAAAACACTGGTGTAGGAATCTTATAAGGACAGTATAAAAATGCGAATTGGCTGCCAACACTACCCTCAGGGGAATGGGCTAGAAGAATCTTCAAACAAAACTTTGGTAAATATCATCAAGAAAACATTGCAGGAAAACAAGAAATCGTGGCATAACAAGTTGGTGTTCGCATTATGGGCTGACAGACTGACCACCAAAAGGTCAATTAGTATGTCACCATACCAATTGGTCTATGGCACAGAGGCAGTTTTCCCCACTTCTTTAGGATTCCATTTCATGAAGTTGCTTCAAGATGTACAAGCTGAGCCAAATGACTCACAGAGAAGGATCAACCAGATGATCCATTTGCAACAGTCTAGGGAAGAATTTTTCAACAAGACTCAGGTAATCAAAGAAAACATCAAGAAGATCTTTGACAAACGAACCAAGGAAGATGATTTTGAGCTAGGATATTTTGTGCTGAGATGGGACGCCAGAATTGAAGACAAGGGAAAACATGGAAAATTTGACAGTCTGTGGAGAGGACCATACATGATCCAAGCTTTCAGGGGAAACAATGATTTCTTGCTAAACAATGTTGATGGGACAGATCTGCCAGGAGGACCGGTAAATGGAAGAATGTTGAAACAGTATGTGCCACCTCAGTAGAGATTCGAGTTTTCAATCTCCATTGTACATACCATTTTTATTTTTATTTTTCGCCTACATTTTCTGAGTGAAGAACATTAGTCAGTTGGTTGAAGCCCGAAGAGAAGGCTCTAAGTTGTTGGCCACTATTTTTTCAATTTTTGAGAATAAAGCCAATCAATCAATGAAGGCTACTAGGCAGAAGTTTTCAGAATGGCAGGAACCAGGATTCTTGGCACTTCACAAGGAAAGTACCATCCCCAGGTGGAGTCGTTGTTATCACCCTATAAGTTATAGGATCAACTGGTGACTGGGATATTATCTGTCTCTAGTGTTTTTGTTGACAAATGA